>LOEQ01019607.1:0-10041 GCA_001685075.1 Bramus lutescens
CAAGTCTTTCTTTTATAAATAAAATAAGTTACTTTTCTGTACTGACACTTTATCCTATCCTTACTGTAAATCAAGATAACAAAGTTACTAGAATTCCCCCAGGAGAATAGCGATTTAAAGATAGAAAAAAAATTGAACTTATACTAACATTGGTCCTAACAACTAAATTGCTCTTAAGGCAGGTACAGGAACGGAAACCATTGTTTTTAATGGAATGGCATTGCATGCAATGTTAATTTAACATATTTAAATGTGTTTCCTTTAATACTGAAACGTCTAAAAACAGGCGACAAATAATAGAAATAGAAGATATGAGAACTTAGCTGTTCTACTTCAACGTTCAGTACAATATGAGATTAGGCTATTATGACAAATGACAAGCAATATCTACCCGAGGGAATTAAAATTCAACCTCTCTGGTTGTCTGCAACATTATTTTAAATCTCAAGTATGTCTTTCAATAAATGATACATTTACTTTTGACCCTGGCTGATTTATTCCAAAATGTTACCTTAACCAATCTGCTTAACAAGTTCAGAACCTCCTCTTTCATTGGGACAGATGGGAAGTTGAACCATTCGAGCAAATGGAGAAAAAGCAACCTTTCCTGAATCAGGTCAGCATAGCAGATCAAATTGTGCTCGATCTTGCACAGGATACTTTTGAGGGCGCGTTCCCTGATCTCCACCAGCTGATGGCCTGTCAGAGAAGTTGACACAAAGTAATTTTATCTCCCAATTCTGAAGAAAACCACCCACCCGCAACTTATTCTAAATGCGCATGGTTTACTTTGGAGACAATCCGGGGTGAAACCAAGTGAACTAAGCGTTCAGGAGGCCGCAGGTGCGTTACAAGCGGCCGAGAACCAAACAGTATGAGCACGGTCCGCGGGCTGCAGGGACTAGGAGAGGTGCCCGCGCGACCTCGACGCCGGAACCCAGCACCACCACGCCAAGACCCGAGTGCTCCTCCGACCCTGGGCAACAAAGACACTTACCAAGCTTCCGGATGAGCCCCGCCAAAACCATCTTGTCTCCACAATCTGCCGCGACCGGAGAATTAAACTGTCGCGCCACAGCCGCCTGCCATAATTAATGTCCCCCCGGAAACTCAGCCAATAGCAACAGAGGTTCCGAGATGACTACGCTAGACACCCATTGAGTAAAGAACATTAGGTGAAATGCTTTCAGTGCTTCTGCCACCACATGAGGGTACAGTCTTTATAAGTTCTACTGCTCGTTCCTTAGACCTCAATCTTGGCTCTAAAACGCCGCAATGAATAAAAATGTCAAGAAAAGGAAGACGCCTCTTCTACCAGCGTGCATTTCGGGAGTTGTAGTCCTGGCTCAGCCGGGCTCCCTGCAGGAGTTCCGGACACGCCCCAACGCTCCTTAGTAGAGAGTTCCGGCTTTCAGACGCGGGCTCTGAAGCGGGAGCTTAGTAGCTTGCAACAGCCCAACCTCTGTTGCTCACCTCTCCCTCTAAGATGGTTTTGTTCAGACCTTAACAATCTGAATGTATGGCTTTTATGCTTGGGTTATGTTTTATAAAGTTGTCCTTCCAATTCTTTCTGATTATTAAATGACTCAAGCTGTGAAGTGTAACTGCGAAGTTCTGCCTCCTCTGGGATACCTGACCTCAGATATAAGCAAGCAAGGCACAAAAGAGGAGGAGGAAAGAAGAGATGGAAAGACAAAAAAAAAAAGGAAAAGGGAATTCCGTGGGAAGATTCTATTTGAATGCTTTCCAAATTGATTTTTCTAACATGCACTGTAATTGATCTCAACGAAAAGAAATTATAAACGATAATTAGAGCGATAGAGCAATGGCAAAAGTAAATTTTTTAAATTTGCAATTTTAGAGAGCGTTTGTTTGTTTTGGTTTTTTTGGGGGGTACAGATCTTTTCAATCACACTAGGAAGGGAGGGGATGTCAATCAAAATAGATAACGCATTTTTTTTTCTTGGCAAAAGACCAAATTTTAAGATTCAAGTACTGATCCAAAGTCACATCCCACCAAATAGTAACTAATATAAAGGAACTGACCTTATGATGTTTCTTGTCTCCATAAGAAAGAACAGTGCTGCAGGTGTGTGTGTGTGGTGTAAAAAGTGAAACTTGAGTTGAATATTTGATAAACAGAAAATATACTGAGCCGAAAAAGTAGTATGAAGGAATTCCTACCAGAGAAAACCATACCATCACAATGTGGCAGATACAAAGAAAATGAGAAATTGAATGACGTCATATTACTTGGGAAGAAGAAAAGGATAAGGAAGTTGCAGCTAGTTTCTAAANGAAAACCATACCATCACAATGTGGCAGATACAAAGAAAATGAGAAATTGAATGACGTCATATTACTTGGGAAGAAGAAAAGGATAAGGAAGTTGCAGCTAGTTTCTAAATATTTTCTATCTGGCCTTCCAATAACATTGTTGGCTTTGGGAGAATATCCTTCTCAACAATTAATTCCAACAATTAATTGGAATCCTAATTTATTTATGAAAACAATATATAAGAAGAGCGAACAATAAAGATTGTTAAACAAAATAGGCTCAATCCAACAAATTAATAGAAGGTATTTGTCTCTCTGGCAAGCTTATGTTCTATGTGTCTTTCAAAAAGTTACCCAAATGCCAATATATGTTATTTAATAGTAAAGGTTACAATTTATTAATAATGTTGGTCACTAAGAAGGAAAAATGGTTGAAGCCTGAGGTTTCATTCCCCACTTATGCATTATCCAAATCAAGCACCATAACTTCATGCTATAAATTCACACAATATTTAATTTTTAAAAGCAGCATAAAATTCTACCTGATCCTCCCAACACAAAAAAAGAAAGCTGAAAAATATTTTATACCATTTTGAAGTGGAAGGATTAGAACAAAATATGATCTTTACATTTCCAAAAGCAGAGCCACATGAATTTGAATCTTGCCTCCATTTTACAGTTATTACAAATGCTTCTTCATTATAGGTATCAGAAATAGATACAACTATAATTAACTGTCTATCTGAACCAGTGCATCAATACAATATTTTGGAAAAGAGTAGTTTTTTCAACAAATGGGATAACTAAGTATCCACATGGGAAGGAATGGGTAATCGTACCTTATATTATAAGGATAATTGTCCAAAATATGCCAAAGAACTAACTGCATGAACAAAACTATGACAATCTTAGGAAAAATATCAACTATAAATATTTATAATTGTGAACTAAGAATTGTTTTCTTATATGTAGTATCAAAATTACAAGTAATAAACAGGACTGATTAGCCCTCAAAAATTTTTTGTGTGTTTATGAGGACACTACCATGAAAATGAAAAAGCAGACAGTCCACAGAACATGAGAAAATATTTGAAAATCATACGTCACTTGGAGATCTATTGTCCTGAATTTATTTTTCAAATTCTTAAAACACAACAATAAAATGAACTCAACAAGAATTCAACTTAAAAAAAGGACAAAAATGGGGAAAAGATCAGAACAGACCTTTCTCCAAGAAGATATATAAATGACCAACAAAAACATTGGAAGGCCCAATGTCAACAAAACAGAATTATACTATAGCTGCATCAGAAAAGGAGAGACATAGAATTGCTGGTGAATATCTTGAGAAACTAGAAACCTGAGGCATTACTTTTAAAAATATAAAGTGGTGGAGGATTAAGGAAAATAGTCAAACTCTAAACCTAGAATTACCATGCAGCCTAATTCTACTCCAGAATATATACAAGCATGCCTTGTCTGTGTTTTTATGTTTTAGAAGCCAAAATAATTAATAAATTCTACATTTCTCATTGTTTTGAGAGGCACGATGAACTATCATACAGGTGGTCTGTTCCATCCCATCCAAGATATGGGGTGCCCCTTTGTCTACCAGCTCCACACCATGTATGCTACCTTCCTACTCAGTACTAGTAGCTGCCTAGTTTATAAGACAAGCTATTGTGGTATCATATGCTTGTAGTCGAGCAACTATGACATACCAGGGAGAAAAGAAACCAAACACTTTTCAGCATTACTGTTTACAAACCTGAAAACAGTTTCTATCATCCATTAAGGAATATATAAAATATAGATTGCCCATCTGATGGGATGTTATTCACCTGAAAAAAGGATTGAAGCAGTAGCTTTACNCTGAAAACAGTTTCTATCATCCATTAAGGAATATATAAAATATAGATTGCCCATCTGATGGGATGTTATTCACCTGAAAAAAGGATTGAAGCAGTAGCTTTACATAGTAGGGATGAGACCTTTACAATGCTACGGTTATTTTTGGAGAAGAAAGTCATGAAAGCCTAACTGTTCTATTTCACTAATTCAGGCTGATGTCCCATACACTGGGTGGCTTAAACAAAGAGTATTCTCCCAGATCTGGAAGCTGAGAAGTACTGGAGAAGGCACAGAGAGTGCCTTTGGTGAGAGTGTCTTCCTGACCTTCCTTCAGTGCATGGAGAAAGAGAGGAGGGGAGGGAGGGAGAGAGAGAGCTTTCTGGTGAGTCTTCTTAGTGTTACCTTTGTGACCTCATGTGTGACCTCATTGTACTATAATTAACTCCTCTGTGTCCCTTTGTATAAAAACAGACCTGTTAGGAATTATGAGTTTAATATGTGAAATTAGAGATTATAGACAAATCCATCTCAGTCCGAAACAGTTTTGAATATCTAGAAAAGGCAAACTTGGAGATCTGGAAAACAAATTCTTGACAGTTTAGGAGTGGGTAGGTAAGGAGATCAGAGAGTGAGCAGACTGCCTTCTCTTTCACTTGAAAGAAGCACTCAGGGATTAGGTAAGTGATGAACACACAGTGTGATGGTTGGAGATGCTAGTGGATCAGAAAAGAACAATTTTTGACTAGGATAGAGAGGACTTGCAAATCTCTTACTCTGTTGATGAAAATGTAAAATGTTGCAGCCATTCTGAAAAGCAGTCAAAAGATCCTCAAAAAGGCAATCTAGTATTATCAGTTACAGAATCTAGTATAAGATCACCAACCCCAACTTCTAGGTATGTTACTTCAAAATGAAAGCATATGCAGTCATGAAACCTATATACAAATTGTCATAGTAGATCTCTTCATAAGATCCTGAAGGGGAGAACAAGCAAATGTCCATTAATTTTTGAATCTATAAACAATGTATGGGTAGAAAGAATAAATTATACCTATACAACACATATGATAAAATTTTAACAGCTAAGGAGGTTCCAGGTATGGTGGTGCATAAACTTTAATCCTGCATTCACAAGGTAGAGTCAGGCTGACTGTGACTTTGAGGCCAGCCTACTCTATATAGTGAGTTCCAGGACTGTTAGGGCTATATAGTGACCTGTTTCAAAAAAAAAAATGTGAATGAGAAGCTGATACATACTAAGTGAAAACATGCTTAGTAAAGAAGCCAATTATAAAATCCCATATATTTTTGACTGGGGAAATGGCTTAATAGGTAAAGTATTTGTCATGCAAGCCTGAAGATATCAATTCAAATCTCCCAGCCCCCAATAAAATAATCAGGCCCCTGGAGTACACTTGCAACCACAGCATTGGAGGAGTAGAGATGCTGACTCCTGGCTTGCTGCCAGTCAGCCTAGCCAAATCATTAACTCCAAATTCACTGAGAGACCCTGTCTTTAAAAATTGAGGTGAAACGTTACTGGAGAAGATACTCAGCATTGACCTCTGGCCTACACAACACACACTCACACACACACACGCACACACACACTACCATATGTGATCCCAGCTCCCACTTCGGGCTGCTGGGCTCTGTTCCTGTTTGCGCAGAGGACTGTTATCTAGGACAGTGATCTGCAAGTTTTCCCTTCAATAAAAACCCCTTTTATTGTTCATAATTATGAACTGGTGTGGGATTATTGTGTGACTTCCATTATCACTACATAGTCATTCCCATTGAAAAGAAAGTCTGTGTGTGTTTTCTTCACAGACTATGAGGTTTAATTAGTTAATGATAGAAAGCTCTCAATGAAGAGTGTCATGTAAATTCAAAATAATATTATTGTCATGCTCGGCCATTTTCCATCATGTAAAGTCACATAACCTAATCATGGCAGTGACAGTGTGTAGATAGATCATTCCAGGCAGGAGTTACTTGTTAGGGAATATTATTTAAGGTGTATTGCCTTTGTTTATGCTGCATTTGTTTAACTCTATGAAGCTGTGATTCTTTGCCTGTCTAACATCTGATGGTCTAATAAAGCACTGAATGGCCAATAGAGAGGCAGGAACAAGGATAGGTGGGACTGGCAGGCAGAGAGTGTAAATAGAAGAAACAAGGAAGAGAAAGAGCAAGAAAGAAACAGGAAAGGAGGACGTTAGGGGCAGCCACACAGCCAGAAACAGAGTGAGAGTGAAAGTTAGATATTCATGTTCATAACTAAGAATAACCCTGCATGTGTGATTTATTTGGGAACTGGGTGGTGCTTCCCCCTCCCCAAAAAAAAGAAGCTGAAGTATAAAGAGAAAAACAAAAAACAATGGTTACTTCTAGAATGAAAGGAAGCATTCTTTAGTGGTCTAACACACAAATGGAGGTTCCTGAGATCTTTGCATGGCTTTCATGCTAGTACCATCTCTTTCCCTATTTTCAATAGCTGACCTTCACTTGCACTCCAGTTGAATGTACGCTCTGCGGTGAAGTTTGGACCCTGAGCCTGCTGAGTCTGTAAGTACAATGTAATTTCTATAGAATGTTCTTTGTTACTGTAGATAATTTCTATGTTACCTGGATTTGAAATTCAGGATTCTCCAAGGTTAGGGGGAGAAGTCTCTTAATTGGCTAACCTAAAAATGCAGCTAAGAGTCAAACACAGTAGTTTTTTTTTTAGTGTTGTTAAGTCTTATATTAATTTGTGAAGGTAGTTTTGTATGTCATTTGGATTGACTGAAACAGTTACATCATGGTAACTTTCAAATGACAAAAGGATTCTTGTGAACTCTCCTATCCTAGAGCCAATATCCATAATCTAATAATGCGTTTTATTTATAGCAGTTTCAGATATCACATAGGCCCAAGAAGTTTGATCCTCAAAAGTTCTATATTTCTAACTACTTGAAGACTTCCCTATCCTTTTTTTTTCAGGCTAGCCTCCAACTCATTATGTAATTGAGTATGACCTTGAGCTCCCGATCCTCCCACATGCCTCACTTCTGAGTGCTAAGATTATAGGTGTACAGGACCTTGTATGCTGAAGGCTGAACCCAAGAACTTGTCCATGTTAGCCCAAGCACTTTGCCAACTGAGCTACATTTCATACCCACTTTTCATAGGAAGATGCTCTGTGACAAATGGTGAGTTAATATTCTAATTGGATAAACAAATAAGCTGCCTGTTGATGCTGAAGAAGGTCATTTCTGCTGAGAGTGAGATTTAAAGTCATGCATCATAAAAGACCTAGTCTTATTTGGAAAAAGATTTTTATGAAAGTGGATTGCTGTAATATGTGTATTCTAAATTCCAGCAGTAGCAGGGACAGTTCACTTAAATGGTCCTACTGAAGGCTCTGTGGTCATCCAGTCTAGACCCGTTCTGTTCATTCGCATCCTCCAATCCTATCTTTGTATTTGACTTCACTGAATCTTGACAGCAAACAGCCCACGTGATCATGTCTCCAGTTCCTCCTTCTCAAATCCAGACTCAGCATCTTTCACTTCCCAAAGGACTCTTGAGCTCACTGACAAGTTTTCTTTAACCTGAGTATCATGGGGCGGTGCTGAACAAACCCTGGAAGGATGTCCATGCCTCTCCAAACCCAGCATTGACAAACGCTCTCACTTTTATCCCTGCCATGTCTCTTTTATACAATTCCTCAGTCCTTATCCTCCAGACCCAGTCTAGTCTCAACCTCTAAAACAATAAATTTTGCTTGCTTGGGTTATTTGACTGCCTAAATTGTGGATTTACATAAACACATATGCCCCTTCAGACTGGTTGACCACAAGAAACCAGCACAAGCTTGTAAAAGTATAGCTCAGGTATTATGCTACTACCCCTCCATGTTTCACTGTTTCAAATACTCAATGCTTCCCATGGTTTTGGAATAGAGATGGCGTTGAAGACTCTGTTCCAGACACAGACCAGCCCTTTCTCTAACTCCTTTCACTGTGTTCCCACATAAAGCGAGTCGCTATATACCACTCTCTATGGTCTTATTTGAAGCTCTGACTTTCCCTGTGTATCTTTCTAATGCATGCCCTTTGCACAGTTTTAGCTTTTGCTTGAAGTACACACATTTGTCCCACGTTTGTCATATGAGTTTCTTCTAACCTGTCCTACCTTCAGAGATTCTAATGTTACCTCTTCAGAAAAGCCGTTTCTGGTATCTCCAGTCAGTTAAAAGTCATGTGGTTATCTCACACCACAATATAATTCTGCTTTGAGGTCCATCATACTTCCCAATTTACATTTATTCATACAGCTTACATTTTTACAGTGTGTGTGTGTGTGTGTGTGTGTGTGTATTCAGTGCTCCAATGGATGCAAAAGGCAACTTTGAGGAGTCGGCTCGCTCCATCAAGTCTTTGGATCCCAGGCATAATACCCAGGTAACAATGCTTGGCAGTAGGTCCTTTTCCTNGCAGGCAGAGAGTGTAAATAGAAGAAACAAGGAAGAGAAAGAGCAAGAAAGAAAAAGGAGAGGAGGACGTTAGGGGCCAGCCACACAGCCAGAAACAGAGTGAGAGTGAAAGTTAGATATTCATTTTCATAAGTAAGAAAAGGAAGTTGGAATAATTTGAGAAGAATTGACTATAAACAAGTCAAGCAAAGGTCAGGCGTTCATAACTAAGAATAACCCTGCATGTGTGATTTATTTGGGAACTGGGTGGAGCTCCCCCCCCAAAAAAAAGAAGCTGAAGTATAAAGAGAAAAAAAAAAACAATGGTTACTTCCAGAATGAAAAGAAGCATTCTTTAGCGGTCTAACACACAAATGGGGGTTCCTGAGCTCTTTGCATGGCTTTCATGCTAGTAGCATCTCTTTCCCTATTTTCAACAATAGCTGACCTTCACTTGCACTCGAAATGAATGTACGCTCTGCGGTGAAGTTTGGACCCTGAGCCTGCTGAGTCTGTAAGTACAATGTAATTTCTATAGAATGTTCTTTGTTACTGTAGATAATTTCTATGTTACCTGGATTTGAAATTCAGGATTCTCCAAGGTTAGGGGGAGAAGTCTCTTAATTGGCTAACCTAAAAATGCAGCTAAGAGTCAAACACAGTAGTTTTTTTTTTAGTGTTGTTAAGTCTTATATTAATTTGTGAAGGTAGTTTTGTATGTNTGTAGATAATTTCTATGTTACCTGGATTTGAAATTCAGGATTCTCCAAGGTTAGTGGGGAGAAGTCTGTTAATTGGCTAACCTAAAAATGCAGCTAAGAGTCAAACACAGTAGGTTTTTTTTAGTGTTGTTAAGTCTTATATTAATTTGTGAAGGTAGTTTTGTATGTCATTTGGATTGACTGAAACAGTTACATCATGGTAACTTTCAAATGACAAAAGGATTCTTGTGAACTCTCCTATCCTAGAGCCAATATCCATAATCTAATAATGCGTTTTATTTATAGCAGTTTCAGATATCACATAGGCCCAAGAAGTTTGATCCTCAAAAGTTCTATATTTCTAACTACTTGAAGACTTCCCTATCCTTTTTTTTTCAGGCTAGCCTCCAACTCATTATGTAATTGAGTATGACCTTGAGCTCCCGATCCTCCCACATGCCTCACTTCTGAGTGCTAAGATTATAGGTGTACAGGACCTTGTATGCTGAAGGCTGAACCCAAGAACTTGTCCATGTTAGCCCAAGCACTTTGCCAACTGAGCTACATTTCATACCCACTTTTCATAGGAAGATGCTCTGTGACAAATGGTGAGTTAATATTCTAATTGGATAAACAAATAAGCTGCCTGTTGATGCTGAAGAAGGTCATTTCTGCTGAGAGTGAGATTTAAAGTCATGCATCATAAAAGACCTAGTCTTATTTGGAAAAAGATTTTTATGAAAGTGGATTGCT
>LOEQ01019763.1:0-11642 GCA_001685075.1 Bramus lutescens
TGAAGTTGCTCGTTTCCTTTCAACTTACATGAGTTTAGGATCTTGAACTCAGGTGACAGACATGCAATGCAATATTATTATATAGTGAGCATTTTCCTGTCCTTAACTTTTTCTAACTACTCTGAATATGTATTTTTAAAAAGTAGTTCTAGTACCATCTTGAGAATCAGATATGTATACTTATAGATTGCACATTAAATGAACATATTCTGGTATATATACTCTATTATCACTGTTAGAGTCAGTGTATCTGATTTCTTCTTTATGTCTAACAATGAAATTATACACTGACTATCTAGACTATCTGCATATTGAAAAAGAATCCAAGTTCAAGGTTGATAAGTGTCATCATATCTATCACACCATTAAAGCTGTCTGACAATTGGAATCAGCCCAGCATTGTCTCTCTGATGAGCATGACAGTCTCGGGGTATAAAATATACACTGGCCAATTTCTCTGAGTATTCTTACTGGTTTTATAAGAGTGGGAGTGTGCCGAACTTGTGAAACAGGTAACCAAAGCTAAAACTGAATGATTTCTAACTTCAATTGGCTATTATGTGAAATACACAAAAGTAACTTCATTCTCTGTGAGCTGAACTACAATCGATAGAAGGAGAAGGTGGGAAAAGCTAAAACTGATTTTTTTTCTTTTGGTTTTGTTTTTTTTGTTGTTGTTGTTTTTTTTTGCTCATGAAAGAAGCACTATCAAGTTTGGTGTGAGCTGTTGCCATGATGTATTTGGAGCAACAATTCCTTTGTCCCTATGGCTTCACTGAAAATCTCCTCTGGGCACTTAGGCATTGCATCACCTCAATTCTTTGAAAAAGCTTAGACCTGTGAAATGAGGTCTAAGTTGAATAAATCCCAAGGGAGATGTATGCTATATTTACTTTATCTTTGTCACATGCCATTGTGTAAAGTGTGCATAGCTGAGCAAGTGTGTACACAATCATGGACACACACACATATTTGTATATGGACATTTTATTTTGTCTTAGGCTTCCTTACAACAGTTACCCAGCTAAGTTAAACTCACCTCTCTGTCAGTCAAACACTGCTTTAGATATTCTAATATCAGTTTTTCCTAGTAGTGTGCTTTGTCCATGTTTTCACACTCACAAATAAACTACACAGATATTTTGTCTTATTTTTCTGTATTTATTTATGCTTAAAAAGTAGTGCTGTCCTATTATTATACAGAAAGCTATTTGTGGACAAGTATTACATGGTTAATTCTTAGAATTATATATGTTGTTGCCCTGGAGTGAAAATTCAAGAATAACTATATGATGATGAGTTAGTACATGCCTAGTTCACATAATAAAAATGTATGTAAATAAATGCATTTTGATTGGCCTCTTGTCATAATAGGCCAATTATGTTTCAATAAGGCTGGGAAAATGTGGTGTTGGTTACTTTTCTGTTGTAGTGACAGACTACCCTTACTGAAAGTAACTAAGAAGGAAAAAAGTTTTACCATAACTTCCAGTTCCAGAGGGGAAACCATTCATCATTATGGAAAAGACACAACAGCATTATGATGCCAACCTGGCAGTCAGGAAGCTGAGTAAGTCCTCATATGTTTCTGCACAAACCAAGCAGAATGAGGGTGAGCAGAAAGTGTTATCATGCTAAAATCCCCCAAAGCCCGTGACCAAGGATCTACCTCCAAAAGATTCTGAACTCTTCACCTTACATTATCAGCTGGTGACCAATTGGACAATGGGAGGCATTTCATTCTCAAACCACAAAATATATAGATAAATATGTGGGGAAAATGAAGGCACAGTTTAAGAAAAGTATTATAAAGTTGGTATCTTAGCTGGGTTTCTAGGGATGTGATAAATACTATGACCAAAAAGGACTTAGAAACTTGGCAGGGTGACACATGCCTTTAATATTAGCATTCAAGAAGCAGAGGGGAGGTGGCCTTCTGTAAGTTTAAGGCTATCCTAGTCCTCAACGTGAATTCCAAGCTCTGTCTCAAAACGAGAAAGTTAGATTCTATCTTTAAAAAAATACAAAAGATGAAAGAAAAGAAAGAACGGACGAGAGGGAGAAAGAAAAGTGCCACAAGTTGCTTGATGACGAAAGAGCTTCTTTTACGTTAAATTAGTTACAGGCCATTTCTGAGATAAGTCAGGGTAGAAATGTAAGTGTTAGGAATATTTCCTAACGAGAGCTCTCTGCAGAAGCAAGAATCCCAATCAAGCCAAATCACAACAAGCCAAATTAAAGGATAACCAGGTTTTAATGGGATTCCTGTGCTCTCAGGTGGCCCCGAGGGGACCTGGAAGCCGCCAAGGAGACCAACGGAATGGGGAGGTGTTAGACTGGGGGAGTGGCCCCTCCTCCGGGGAAGGGGGTCAAGGTTTGGCGTGCACAGGGGCGGGACCTCCAAAGATGGAGGACAGAGACAGGATGAACTGATTGTTAGGGGTTGAAGCAGAGACCAAAGAGAACAGTGCTTACACTAGCTTGCTCAGTCTGCTTTTTCCTATTATCATTATTATTATGGTTTTCCATGACTGGGTTTCTCTGTGTAGCCCTAGCTGTTCTGGAACTAGCTCTGAGGCTGGCCTCAGACTCATAGAGATCTCCCTGCCTCTGCCTTCCAAGTGCTGGGATTAAAAGCGTGTGCCACCACTGCCCAGCTCAGTCTGTTTTTCTGTACCACTACCACCTTCCCTGAAGTGACACTATCCTCAGTAAGCTGGACCTTCCTACATAAATCAAGGGGATGCCCCAAAGGTATGCCCATCGAACAATCTGATGGAGGGATTTCCTCAATAAAAGGTTCTTTCTTCTCAGGTTACTGTAGCTGTGTTAAGTTTACAAAACAAAAAAACAAAAGAAAAATTCCAAAATGCAAACAAAAAAACCTAGCTAGTACACTTGGTTTGAGCCACATATACTCAGTAGTTCCCCTTTAAATTTATTGACGTTCCAAAAGCATAAAGAAAAATTATTTTTGCCATCTCAATAACTAAATACTCTTTCTGCCAGAGCCATAAATACACAGAATTATTCACACTCACACCTTCATTCTGACATTGAAACATTTTGTTTTTAACCACCACAGATCTCCAGGTAACAGGATTAGGATTGTTCTTGGCAGTTTTGACTAGACAAAAAAAGTCTATGATTATTTAAGGCACTGGCATACCTGTGTTTTCATGCTAATCCTCAAATTCTGATGAAGCCTAACTTTCTTCAAAGGAATATAAACAGGTTAAAACAGCTACACTTTGTGTCTTTCTTTTATATGTTTACTTTTGGTTCACTTGCTGTGTAAACAGACACTGATATAGCAACAACTGTACTGTAACCTAGACACTAAGAAGAAGAAAGCAGAGCTGGGGAAAACAGAGGAGCCTCAGACTCCCCTAGAACCACATGTTACTTAGTAGATAAATAAATACAGACTGAAAGTACAATGTCAAATAGTTTTATGATAAGGGTGAAATTCAGCCAGCGGGGTGTTGTTCAGACTGTATGAATCGATGAAAATGCCATAAGGAAGAAAACAGTCCAGGCTGTTGCTTAAAGAAGAAGAAAGCTACATATGCCAGGTCACATAGGGAGGGAAAGAGAGAGAGGTCTTTATACAATCAAAGCAGGAGGGGATCACATGTGCTGAACTTATAGAAGCAAATAATAAAGAATATGGTAGACATCTCAAAGCCTATTTGGGATTTCCACGTGTCAAAGTAGTATCATTAGATTCACATTTTAGGTACAGTCAGTCAGGCTGTTATGCAAAAAAATGCATCATAGGGAATTATGCAAACTAATTAGGAAATCTCCACTGATTTCCAGATAATACCTGATCTGTCCAGAGTCAAGCTGAAGGAAAGATGGATAGAAATTGGTAAATTCATGATATACAGAATTAGGCATTGAATTCTAAATGGTTAAATGTTGAGTGTGATATAAACACATTATGCCATTGGGGGCAAAGGCTCTTATCAATGCTTTCCTTGTGGACACTAGGAACATGGTGGCTTTTCACAAGTCAGTTCAATAGAACACTAAAGACAGCTGCTCAGACTTTGGAACAGTGTTTCACATTTGTGCGTCTTGTCTAAAATTGGCTGCAGATATTATATAATGGGAGTAGAATAAATTTCTGAGTTCATTTTGGTAGACTGCTCGACTAACATCCACAAAACTGTCCTAATATTACATAAAACTGGGGATGTTAACCTACTATGATCTTAGCACTCATGACATTAGAAAGGAGAATAAGATGACTAAGATAATCCTTGCTATATTAGTTACTTTTCTGGTTCCATGATAAAATACAGAAGCAATTTATAGAAAAAATAGTCTGTTTGGGCTTATGGTACAATAGGGTAGCAGTCAATCAATGTGAAGGGGAATGACAGCAGACAGTAGGCCACAGACAACAGCAGAACAGGAACCTCGGGGCTCACATCTTCAAATATAATGATGGAAGTAGAGTGACTCAACAGAAAATGTACAGAGCGTTTAATCACAAAGCTGGTCCCAGTGATGTGCTTCCTCTAGAAAGCCTGTAACACTTATATCTCCCAAAATAGTCACCCCAACTGGGGACCAGGTGTTTGAATGACAGAGACTGTATGGCTATTTCTCATTTAAAATACTACATTTGCCTCCATAGGAAATTTGATAATAGTCTAGTATACTTGATACCTTGTTTCAAAAGAAATTGAAATAAAAAAATTTATACAAATAGAGGCAAGTTTAAAATGTATAAAGTGATAATAAAAGTGCCTTGTATGAATATCTAATTTTATCTTTATACTGTATTGTACTTTAATAGTTGCTTTTAATGTTTACTTTTGGATAATTGATATAATTTACCTGAAAAGTGCTGGATTTAGAACTGAGTTGTCATAGACATCAATTCTTATTCCACTATCATTTCTTCTTGCCCTTGAAGTATTTGTTCAGATTCTGTGAAACTCATTTTCTCATCTATAAAATTAGACTATTAAATCACATATTACAATAGTAACATTAAATATGATATTTCTTAATCACCAAGAATCATAACTATTTGCAAGAAATGTATATATTAGTCACTGCTAAAATTAAATGATTATTTCAAGTATTTTGTTTTAGTTTGTTGGACTTTGAAAAGTAAGGTTTCTTTCTATAGCAAGGCTTCCCTTGAACCTCTGATCATTTTGTCCCAGCCTCTTGGACTGTGACTAATGGTTATACTGTACTGCACAAGCTTTCAAAAATTTAAATAATTTATTTTTTGTGTATTGTGAATGCAAGTGGTATGTATTTTCATGGCTGCAAGTGTGTGTGTGTGTGTGTGTGTGTGTGCCAATACATCTTATCATGTGTATGTGTATATCTACAGGCAAATGATGCATAGGTGGATAAGACACATATATAAATATATGGGAGAGGGTGCTGTTGACAGAAGTTTCTGTCCTGTATGGTTCCATAGTCTTTCAATCCCAAAGAAGCACGTAGAGGCATACATTAATTATAAACTTGTTGGTCTGTTAGCTCAGGCTTTTTATTAATTAATGCTTATATCTTTCATTAACCCATAATTCTTATCTTTGTTAGCCATGTGGCTTGGTACCTTTTATCAGTGAGGTGTTCTCATCTTGCTTTCTCTATGTCTGAGTGACAACTGAAAACTGAGCCTTTCCTCTTCCCAGAATTCTCCTATTCTGGTTACCCCGCCTATACTTTCTGCCTGACTACTGGCCAATCAGCACTTTATTAAACCAATACAAGTGACAAATCTCTACAGGGTGCAAGGTCATTGTACCACAACAGAGTGCTGCTGTGTGAGTGTGTGTGTAAAGGAGGGATGTGAACCACAAATGTCATTCTCAAAATCTGTCCATCTGTGTTTTGAGACAGAAAATCACTGGAGCTTCCTGGTTAGGCTAGCGTGGTTGGAAAAGCAACCTCAGGGATCTATCAATCTCCCCTCCTGCCCTGGGATTCTAAACATTCAAAGTTTCACATTGTCTTTGGGATCAGACTCAGGTTCTCATGCTCTTCAGGTAGTTACAGACTGGGCTAACTTGCAAGCTTCCAAAGCATATTTGAGTGGTAATATAGAAAATTTCTAGATGGGTTAGAATACTTACAAAAAAGTAACTTTTCTTAAACATTTTGTGTTTGGATTATAACCCTCTCTCTTTACCTTGAAGGCTTATTAGTTGAAACTTTTCTTCTTTCTAAATTTTAAATAGGTAATTGTCAAATAAATATCTGTGTTTTGATGTAATTTGATATATATATATTATATAATATACATTGAAGGATAATCATTACAATAAAATTAATTAGCATATCTCTCCCCATCTATAGCCAACATTTGTGTGGGGATGGGAATGTGTGAGAGTTCTTGACTGTCTCTATCACTCAATTTAAATATAATGGAATAGCAATGTGGCTAACTTTAGGCACTATGATACACTTGTAGTGGTTTGAAAAGAAAATGGCCCCAAAGAGAATGGCACTAGTCTGAGGTGTGACCTTGTTCAAGAAAGTGTGTCACTTTGGGGACAGGTTTTCTGATCTCTTTGCTCAAGCTTTAGTCAGTGTGACAGTCTATACTTCCTGTCATCAATATGTAGCAGCTACTTCTCTAGTACCATGTCTGTCTGCATGTTGCCATGTTATGCTATGATGATAATGAACTAAACCTCTGAATAGTAAGCCAGCCCCAATTAAATGTTTTGTTTGTATGCATTGCCATGGTCATGGTGTCTCTTCACAGCAATAGCAACCCTAACTAAGACAGCACCTTAGCTTGTCAGAATTTACATACCTCACAGCTGAAGTCTGCAACCTCGGACCAGTTACTTCTCATTTCCCCATTATAAGAAGGCATTGAATCGCTTCACTCCCCCCCATCTTTCAATTTTCTATGGTATTTAGTTATTTTATGTGGTAATGGAATATCACTTTCAATGATTTGATTATTCTTTGTACACTAGAGATAAAACCTACTTGAGCATAGTGAATTCCAGTGTGATATTGAGCAACGTTGCGAGAATTTCTTGAAATTTTCTTTTAAAAAACTCTGTATTCCTTAAGGATTTTGACATATAATTTTTATTTACAGTAATAATTCCCATATTACTGTTTTTTTCTCTTCCTTAATTGCTTCTTTTATGATCCAAGAAATGTATAATTCCAACCCACCTACAGACATAGCACCTCCTCTAACTGTATTCTTGTCTCCCTATGTGATACTTTCTTTATTCCCAGGAGGTCACTTCCAACAAAACCAGGAGTTGATGAAATTTATATTTTGGTTTTTGTTTTGTCTTTAATCAATCAAAGTGATTCTTTACATAAGTTGAAAATAGAAAAGAGAATTCTTATGCATTTCTGGCAAAGAAATAAAAATTAAAACTGAACAGATGGCCCATGGGTTCACAGACAAAATTGAGCTTTGTTCCCCTCTTTAATTTCAAATTCAAAATTATTGATTTATATATACCAATTCTGTAATGAGGAGAAAAAGAAAGTGATGAGAAATTTCAAATAGACACAGTCATGTTACTACTTTCCCTACATTTTAAAATTTAGATCAAAACCATTAAGGAAAGCAGAAGTACGGACAGAAGAAAGGGAGGAAAGAGACTTACAGATGAAACAGGAGAAATGTCACTTACACAGTCACTGTTTGGCAAACACCTCTGTTCAAAATAAAACTATCTGTTTAATTCCAATGTATATGAAACAATATTTTATCCATTTTAGATATGGAGATTTAAATAAGTACTTTAGTATTCCAACACTAATAATAATCATTTTTATAGTATGAATGGAATAAATAAAACAGTGATTTTAAAATTTATGATCTCTAAATTTTTAACAAGTGTTGAATACAAGTATGGTTATTTAGTTTGGGAAGGTAATGGCATTATAAATGTTAACAACATGTTAAAAGTCACATAATATTTAACTGACACTTGGAGATTTCTAATTTAAAATGTCCAACTTCGGTGTATTTAATGAATAAGTACATTTCATAATATAGAAACAAATCTTATTTGTCTTTGAAATATGTTTTGACAAATACATTTCTCTGATGATTATGGCAGACTTGGACAGTCCCTGAGCTAGCTAGTATGTCTTGGTTAACTTACATTTTCTTCCAATCTAGAAATTAAATTTCTTTCTCCACCTCTAAGCTAACCACTAATTACATTTCCCCTATTTAGTAGATATGCACTTCTGTCAACTAAACCTGCTTCTTTCTTCTGCCAAAGTAGCAAAATTTCTGTGGCAATTAGAAATAATTGTTGTGATTTCTCCACCTACCTAACTCTGACTTCCAACAGAGCACTGTGTCCCATTAGCCTTTAAAGATAAGAGTGTGGAAAGAAAATGTGTTTTTTGAAAACAAAACACCATGAAGTTTAGGATCCAGAAATCTTTACAAATTCACTCTTGGGCTCACATGTATTANACTGACTGAGCCTTCTTTCCAGCCAAATAATCTCCCTTCTTATACCTTGGTTGTTCGAGATAACAAATTATTTTAAAAGACCATAACTTGGTCTATTGATAAAATAGCTCACTACTGCAGATCTCTCTATTTTTTTTAAATTTGATTTGTAGCTATGATCAAATGAAAATAGGATGGTGATGGTAGGTGAGGTTCGCAGTGAAAACCCTTAGGCCTTTGAAACAGGATTGACAGGAATAGAGATTTAGAAATGGTGGTTTGTTTGTTTATCCTTCACATGAATTTGCATGATTGTCAGACTCAAAGAATATACAGTCTGAAACTTTGTTTTTCTTTAAAGTGAATTAGGCATCAGTCAAACTTTGTTGGCCAATGTCTTACTTCCACTATTTAGCTATTTGGCTTTTTTTGTCTCCTCATTTCCCTCACACTGCTTACTTGGTGCAAACCTATAACAGCTTGAAACACAGTTTCATGTCTCTTTCCCCAAACTCTAGTATTACCAGTTGCCTTCATAACAATCCAGTCAGTACGCTGTATTAATGATGTAGACATTTTGTGTGGAGCTCTGTGGAATTGCTGAAGTTACGTTTGCATATCAGTATACCAGTGACGTAGAGAGTGATTCTGAGAGCAGTGTGGAGAGGGTAAGGGAGAATAGTGTATTTTCACGTTGTTTTTGGCCATGTGCTAATTTATTGAATAATATTGTTTACAACCTGAGTTTTAGGAAGAGTTAGAATTTAAGAGAGAAAGAGGAGAATTGAATCAATGAGAGTTTTTAATTGAGGGGTGTTTCATTTTTTCTTTGAAATTGCCTCCAGACCAACCATTCCCAAATATCTCTCTAGGTGCCTTCTCAGAGAATTTAGCAAAGCAGAAAGTAAGGAAAGGCACTATGCATGCAGGTGAAGAAAACTTTCAAGTCAGTCTCTCTTGCCCTAATTAAGAAAAAAATGTTAGAATGGGGCAAGAAAACACGTATTTCCACAGCTGGATCTGGCTTCAGTGATCAAAGGCTTCCTCTTTGGGGAAACTAATAAATTTTAAACCAGTGGCTGTTTGTCAGTAAAACTCAGTACAGTGGGATGTTTTAGGCATAGAGTGCCTCTTTCACAAATTAGATTAATACCCTATTTAGTAGTTGGTATTTTTCAACTGGACGTGGCCTGGACAGACCTGAGAGGGATGCCTTGTTTGAGGTATTGCCTAGATAAGATTGGCCTATGGACATTTCTTTGAGAGATTGTATTGATTGCTAATTGAAGTAGGAGGGCCCACTTTGAGCAGCTCTATGCATAGGCAGATTGTCCTGGGTTGTATAAATGAGCTAACTAAGCATGAAGCTAGGGGTCGGCCAATGAGTGGGGCAGCTAATAAGTTTCCTCCTCCATGGTTCAAGCTGTATTTCCTTGGCTCTGAAAGAGTTTCCTGGTTGGAACTAATATTGTATGGAGCAGTGAGCAGTCCTTTCTTCATGTCTCTGTGTTGAGATCCTGCTCTGACTTCCTTCAGTGACGGCCTTGTGACCTGAAAGTCTAAGATGGAACAAATTCTTTCTTCCCCAGTTTGCTTTCAGTCAGAGCATTTTATCACAACAGCAGAAAGGAAACCAGACTAGCTATTATATCGAGTACTTAACTTATTATATAATACTTGGCAAGCATCCTTCGGATCAAACTTTGTTTTCAAAAGCAGCAGATTTACATTAAAGTCTCAGTTCTCCATGCCCTCACTCAACAGGACTAAAATTGGTTACTGCTTGTCCTGTAGGTTCTGATCACACTATGAGGGCTGTTCTCCACATGTCCCTGATGAAATCCAGTTTCTGCCCTGCTGTGTTCTTTGGGGAGCTTGAATTGAGATACCCTTTTCACCTGGCTTTATATAGTCAGGGACAGTGGGAGGTGCTGGCAATATGCTGAAGGACTAGGCGAGAGCTTGGCATGTTTACTTCCCTCACTTGTTTTCTTGTCTTAGCACTGCAGCTCTATCGGTAGCTGATTTGGAATACTCTAGGGTGGTATTTTCTGGTTTTAAACTCCTGCCAGGCAGCAGGCTCATGGGCGGTAAGATTTCCTACTTCTCTATCACCCTCACGACACTCTTCCTGTTTCCACACTTCTGGTTATAAATTTAGTTCTTACTGTGACTATGACCAATTCATTTTCTTCTTACTGGGGTTCTAAGAGCTGGCAGGTATATAGGGATCCCATTGGCACATATCACAGAAGAAACCATTAGCCTCAGAACAGGCTGGGTAGACATCAGTTCTCATTGTGGTCCCACTAGTTCCCCCTCCCAGCTCAGCTCTGCATGAAATCAGAATAAATGACATGTTATTTGTAGGTTAACCCCAACAGCCCTTATTAAAGTTTAACTCAGAAAAGTACAGAAAATTATATGAAAAACATTTGGCTTGGCTCAACTTATTAAAGAAATTTCAATAATTTAAGAAGTAGTGGGATTGGTTATTCTTTCATTCATGTATTAACACACTTTATTGTTTATAAGTTAGGGTAAGCCTAGACTACAGACCTCAGTAGTAGACTACTGGCTGATAGAAAATATCAATCATATCTGGCTAGCATTTTAAAGAGAGTTTAGTGGAAACTGTTGTCATTGCTACTCCAGAAAACATGGTATCATGGCTTGAACTCACAAAATTGTGGCCCTGCTATTTCACCTGTCATAAAGAAGCTATAGGATGCAGTTACTTCTAGAAGGATAGACCTCTGCTAAAGAGATCAGAGGAACTATTGCCCTTCTGTCAAATTTTTAGAGGTTGTTTCATATCAGTTAATCTTACCATAAAATTAAAAGACAGATGAATCTAGATAATGTAATTTATAGGGCTCAGGTCTTTGAGTGATACAAATGGACATGACTGAGTAGTTTTGGATGGGAGATTTATTAGAAAATAACTTACCTAACTCCATAATGCTGTCAAAGATGAATAAGAAAGTCTAAAGAATGATCAGCCAGGGGCTAAGTGTCTTTCAAGTGACTCCCAGGGGTTACAGAGAAAGCATTTAATTTCCACAGAAATGATGTATGGCAACACATGCATGTAGTGTAAGGGGAGCAGGCCTGCTTTTCATCCCGCCCGGCTCCCGCAAGGCTAGATTAACACCCAAAATAACAACATATAAATTGTATTCATTTAAACACTGCCTGGCCCATTATATCT
>LOEQ01019871.1:1362-14872 GCA_001685075.1 Bramus lutescens
TCTATTTGGTGTTCTGTAGGCTTCTTGTACCTTCATAGGGATATCCTTCTGTAGATTGGGAAAGTTCTCTTCTATAATTTTGTTGAATATGTTTTCTGTGCCTTTGAGCTGGAATTATTCTCCTTCTTCCTTCTTCTACCCCTGTTATTCTTAGGTTTGGTCTTTTCATGGTGTCCCAGATTTCCTGAATGTTTTATGTTAAGAATTTGTTGGATTTAGTGTTTTTTTCTTTTGACCAGTGAGTCTATTTCCTCAATAGTATCTTCAGCACTTGAGAGTCTTTCCTTCTATCTCATATTCTGCTGGTTGTACTTGTCTCTGTAGTTCCTGTTCATTTACCCAGATTTTCCACTTCCTGAGTTCCCTCAGTCTGCGTTTTCTTTATTACCTCCATTTCAATCTTCAAGTTTTGAACTGTTTCCTTCACCTACTTGATTGCTTTTGCTTGGTTTTCTTGGGTTTCTTTGAGGGATTTATTAATTTATTTCAGCCTTTTGTTTTTCCTCTATTACTTTAAGAATTTAAAGTTTTTCAATTCCTTTTTAAAGGTCTTCATCATTTTCATAAAGTTTTGTTTAAAGTCGTTTTCTTCTACTTCTTCTGGATTAGGGTGATCAAGTCTTCCTGTTGTGTTTCTGCTGGGTTCTGGTGTTACCATGTTGTTTTTTAGGATGTTGCAGGTATTCTTGCATTGGCACCTACCCATCTTCTCCTTTGAATGAGGCCAGCAGTGTCTTGGCTTCTTGGTCCAAACCTTGCTGTTGTTGTCTCTTAGGTCCACTCAGTATTGGCGCAGGCTGTATTTTGCAGGGTTCCATGGAACTCACAGGGAAAGGCAGGTTGGGGGCAGGAAAGCTCGCTGCTGGCAGCTCTTATGTCCCCCAGGCACAGGATATATGCCAGGGTTCCATGAAGCTGGCAGGGAAAGGTGGGTTGGGGGTGGGGTGGATTGAGGGCTAGCCTGCAAGCTCCCTGCTGGCAACTAGAAATGCCCAGGGACCTGGGGAGGAACCCCTGACTTTTCTCTCACATGGAGGTCTTAGGGAGTTGGTGGTTTGGGGCCAAGGGCCGCTGCCTACTCACTTCCTATGTCCCCCATGTTTGGGCACAGGNGGGTGGATTGAGGGCTAGCCTGCAAGCTCCCTGCTGGCAACTAGAAATGCCCAGGGACCTGGGGAGGAACCCCTGACTTTTCTCTCACATGGAGGTCTTAGGGAGTTGGTGGTTTGGGGCCAAGGGCCGCTGCCTACTCACTTCCTATGTCCCCCATGTTTGGGCACAGGATGTATGCCAGGGTTCCACAGAGCTCGCAGGGAACCCAGTTTGTAAGTTTTCGACACACAACACTGGAGAGAAGACTTTTTAGCAGTCTTACTGTAAAGTGACAATATCTTCCCAAATGAAAACTCTTAAAAGGAAATCCCTGAAACTTACCACACACACTAGAACCCTCCATATCCAAGTACATACAAGCTGGAAGGACAACTGACAGACTAAGACAAGAGAAGCTGCCTTTAAAAAGAAGAGATAAACCAAGGCTCATCAGACATTATACAACCTGTGAGGTTGCCTTCAAGTTGTTCCCCAAGTTTCCAGGTTTTGTGAGTCAGCACCCTTATTTGACACAGACTTTGAAATGATGGAGTTTTATTTTATTTTAAAAGAAAATGAAATATCATTTTTCATTTTATATACCAAACCCAGTTCCTACTCCTTCTCCTCCTCCCATTCCCTCTACTCACCTCCCCACCCCACCCCTCCTCCACTCCTCAGAGTGGGTAAGGCACATTGCTTTGGGAAAGGTTCAAGACCCTTCCTACAATATCTAGGCTGAGAACGTTATCCATCCAAAGAGAATAGATTCCCAAGAAGCCAGTGCATGCAGTAGGGATAAATCCTGGTGCCACTTCCAGTAGCCCTGTAGTCTGTCCCAGCCACACAATTGTCAACTGTCATTACATTCAGAGGGACTACTTTAGACCAATGCTGCTTCCTTCCCTGTCCAGCTGGAGTTGGTGAGCTCTGGTTAGCTCAGGTAATTTTTTTCAGTGGATGTCCCCATAATGATCTTGACTTCTTTGCTCATATTGTCATTCCTCCCACAATTCAGCTAGATTAGGGAGCTCATCCCAGTGCTCCATTGCCGGTCTCTGCTTCTGTTTCCATCAGTTACTGGATGAAAGTTCAATGGTGACATTTAAGATATTCATCAATCTGATCTCAGGGAAATGCAAATCAAAATGACTCTGAGACACCATCTTACACCAGTCAGAATGGCTAANTCTTTGCTCATATTGTCATTCCTCCCACAATTCAGCTAGATTAGGGAGCTCATCCCAGTGCTCCATTGCCGGTCTCTGCTTCTGTTTCCATCAGTTACTGGATGAAAGTTCAATGGTGACATTTAAGATATTCATCAATCTGATCTCAGGGAAATGCAAATCAAAATGACTCTGAGACACCATCTTACACCAGTCAGAATGGCTAATATCAAAAACACTGATGATAGTTTATGCTGGAGAGGACTAAGGGGAACACTCATCCATTGCTGGTGGGAATGAAAATGGTACATCCACTCTGGAAATCAGTACGGCAGTTTCTCAGAAAAGTTAGGAATCAACCTACCTCAGGACCCAGCAATACCTCCCTTGGTCATATACCCAAAAGATGCTCAATCATACTACAAGGACATATGTTCAACTATGTTCATTGTAGCGTTATTTGTAATAGCCATTACCTGAAAACAACCTAGATGCTCCTCAATAGAAGAACAGATAAGGAAAATGTGGCACATTTACACAATGGAATACTACTCACCAGAAAAAAAGGGCAATGACATCTTAAAATTTGCATGCAAATGGCTGGAACTAGAAAACACAGTCCTGAGTGAGGTAACCCAGATTCAGAAAGATGAACATGGTATGTAGTATCTCATAAGTGGATACTAACTAAAAAAAAATGATATTGAGCCTATACTTCATGATCCTAGAAAGGTTAAGTAACAAGGTGAACCCTAAGAAAAAATACATAGAACTACCTGGAAAGGGAAAATAGACAGGATCACCTGAGAAAACTGGAAGCGTGGGGGAGGAGAAAAGGGAGGGTGAAAGGGGAAGAGGAGGGGAGAAGAGTAGGGGTGAGGAGAACTTGATGGAATGGGATACTCTAGATGGAGGAAGAGCAGAGATGAGATATTTTGATTGAGGGAGCCATTAAGGGGCTAGTAAGAAACTTGGCACTAGAGAAATTCCCAGGAATCCACAAGGATGACCCCAGCTAAGACCCCAAGCAATAGAGGAGAGGGGCCTGAACTGGCCTTGCCCTGTAGTCAGATTGACAGACCTTTTGAAACTTGTCTTTGTCACTTTTTTAGTGCTGTTACAACAGACCATTTCCAAGGGAATTTATAAAATAATGGCTTTAAATTTGAGTTCTTGGTTCGGGAGGGTAGTAGAGTTCATGAATCCATGGCAGGAAACCTTGCAGCCTTGCATCTGGTGTAGTGCTGGAGATATAGCCGAGTCTTATCTTCTCCTGTAAATAATTATTCCTGTGAGCGACCTCAGTAAAGTTCATTGGTTCAACAACTTAAGATTTTGGTTGTTTTACTTTGTTTTGTGTAAGTTCCCTACCTGGAATGAGTAGACATTTGTTCATGTCTCCCTAGGAACAGTGGCACCCAACGCTTACCCTTTGAGCTAAAATAATGACTGGCATTGGAGGGTATGCGCACTGATATCTAAATGCTATAGGAGCAACTAACCACTCTCTCATCGCATTTAAAGTCCACTCTCCAAGAGACAGATTATGTCTGGTATCATTAAAAGTATCCAAAACTCATCGTTAGCTTGGTTCTAGGTCCTAGGGAGGAATGCAATAATATCATTTTGTTACATGGACAGATTGATGATGTTCTTGTTAAATTGTTATCTTTATACCCAAGGATTTGCATAACTCTCAACCCTCATTGGAGGTGGCCCAGTAAGGACTACTAAAACAAAATGCTGACGAAGTTATGGAAGCAATGCCCAATTAACACTATGAACAGCTATATGCATTCATATACTTACTGAGAGGAGCATAGAGTCTCCACAAACTGAAAGTGTGGTTCCCTTATCACAGCGCAAGTGGTTTTTTTTCCCTTGGGAGACAAAACAGTCTACCCCGCTCCTCACAAGGTAACAATAATAAACCAAAGTAAGACTTAACCCAAGCTCACCATGAGAACCAATAAATTTATTGGGTAAAGGTTATTTACAAACATGTAGGTGACCTCAGAGTAACAGCACTGGAGATACTTCACCCAGAATGGGTAGTTGCTTCCCCATACTTGCATCAATGAGTCTTTCTCAACCTTCATGCAGACTATATACTATAGCACCTCTGGAGACACCAAGGCCAGAATATTAGGACTGAACTGTGAGCAAATGCTTGAGAATTATGGCTTGTTTCTCAGGTGAGTATCCAACCACATCCCTGCTCTGTGATAATCAAGAAGCTTGCAAGCAGTCATGGTTGATCTTAGGAAGACCACGCTTTTTTCCTCCGAGAACTGTGTCCTACAACAGAATAGTTTAATTTATTGAGGTGCTATTCATTACAGCCATGATGTGGAGTCAGCCTCAGTGTCCCTCAAAGAATAAAGAAAATGTGCTTTATATAACCCATGGCATATTTTCTGTTTTAAAATAGAATAAAATCCTATTTTTTGCAAGGATATAGATGGAATTAAGAGAAGACATGTTATAATAATTAAGTGAGATGTAGTAAGAGAAATATTAGAATTTTCCATTTTGTTGAAAATTAATAGGAAGAGGAATTATTGTGTACAGGAAAAGTGACTGAGTAAAGAGGGTCAGGTGAGGATAAGGGAAAAGAGGTGGACATAGTCAAAGCTGTATGTCTAAATGTATGTATGAATAATTCCCAGTAAAATGCATCACATGCACAATTACTGTGCATTAGCAACCACAGCAAGATTATTTTCAAAATGTCAATTCACATGGAAGAATGGTGAGCTGAACCTAGTCCATGTGTGACCACACGGCAGTGATGGTCCTTGGTTACGAGGTAGGAACTCCAGTTGTGAGCACTCTTTGTGAGTCAGTTCTGCTGATTTCCAACTTCCTCCTATAACAGATAGACATTTAGAGGTAAACAGAAATTCATTCCTCAGAAAGTAGAGTTCTAGATCATGTTGGGGTGACAAGCTATGACTTTTAGTAAGGTCTAAAGCTTAGAAAATACATCCTAGTATCTGACTCTAGAATCTCTTGTCACTCCCACATCTGCAAAATTTATCTTACTTTATATTTTCACATGACAGTAGGTTTACTGTGGTCCCTCACATCTTACTAGGTATTATCAAACATTTCATCCTTTAATCTTTGTGGTGAGATTGATATTATCTTTGCTTTACAGACAGGGACTGTGAAACAAAGAGACATTAAATGTTTTGACCAGACCACATATGCTAAAAGTGGGTGTTTGAACTTATGCATTTGATTCCATTTAAATATAACAATGTCAGGTCATTTAGATGAAACAGAAAATTTACTAGCATTATAAGGGTTGATATGGACCTTTAATACCGAAACATAATAACTAACATAAGGGTTTCTGACTAGTTTTTTTGGATCATTTTTTATGTAGTTGGTTCTTGAAATTTGATATTAAAATATGTAGCAGTGACAGCATATTACAACAGAGCACAATGTTCCCATGAATATTATTCTGATTCTCATTTAATTACATTTTTATGATGAATTAATCAATGTTCAGACAGACTAACCAGTGTCTTGTCTTGAACGAGAATGGTACCCATACGGTCACATATTTGAATTATTGGGCCTAAAGTGGTAGTAGTATTGAGAAGAATTAGGAAGTGTGGTTTTGTTGAGGGAGATTTGTAACTGGCAGGAGGGCTGTGAGGTTTCAAAAGCCTATGCCATCTCCAGTGTCTCACTCTTGCTTCCTTGTGCTTGTGGATCAGGATGCGACTTCTCAGCTACTTCTCCAGTGTTACACCTGCTTGCCTGTCTGCATGCCTATGGCCATGCTCAGTTCCAGAATAAGCATGGATTCCTCCTGTGAAACTGCAAGC
Organism: Bramus lutescens; assembly: GCA_001685075.1. Lineage (NCBI taxonomy): Eukaryota > Metazoa > Chordata > Mammalia > Rodentia > Cricetidae > Bramus > Bramus lutescens. The sequence goes on from LOEQ01019871.1 coordinate 7,466, forward strand.
TTCCAAAAAAAAGCTCTTTCTTCTATCAGTTGCCTTGCTCATGATGTCTTATCACAACAATAGAAAACTAAATAATATATCTAATAGTCAAAGGGGCAAAAATGTGGTCTCAGCAGATTCATCATTGAAACATTACAGATATACCTGTCTGAGCATGCTCAGTGTTCCATTATTCACTATACCTGAGATATAGAATCTACAGAAATGCTTACTGTGAGATGAACAATGAAAATATGGTTGGCATACACATGGAGTATTATACAGCCACAAACATTTCTCCCATATTTAGATAAAAAGAAAAGACAGAGATGATGTAGCAGTTAAGAACAATAGATGCTCTTCAGAAAACCAGAGTTTGATTTATTATACCACATGGTGGTTCATAACTGTCTGTAACTCCAGTTCTTACCTCTGGACACCCGGTACATAGACAAAACCACCAATTTACATATAATAAGTTATGATTTTTCTTTCTTTTTTGAGACAGAGTTTCCCTGTGTAAGTCCTGGCTGTCCTGTAACACACTCTGTAGAACAGACTAGCCTCCAACTCACAGAGATCCATGAGCCTCTGCTTTCCAAATTCTGGGATTAAAGGAATACAACACCACTGCCTAATTATAAATAACTCAGTGAAAGAAAACATGAATGAAGACAGAGGACATTAATTTCAGTGAAACATATTATATAGAGAGAAATTAACACAAGATAAAGAAAAGGTGTGTATTTGAATGTTGAATGTCACTTAAACATTAATATAGAATAGAAAGAGCTGGGGCAAGAGACACATTAAATAGATGTCGTATTTGATTTTAAAATGTTACCTGTATGATAGAAGTATAACAGTGAAACTTATCATTCAAGAAGCAAACAAAGTGAGCGTTGGGAAAGTAACTGAGAAGTAACTAGAGAGAGAGGAAGGTTTGTTTTGGTTCGTGGTTTAGGGCACAGTCTACTATGGAACGAAAGGTATGGTGGTAGGACTGTTTTCATGTATGGCAATGTGAAGCTGACTCTCACATCTAGGAAGATCAGGAACAGAGAAAGGGGACTGTTCACTCTCAGACAGTTTCTTTTTCCATTTTTATTGTATCTAGTACCCTGTCCCATGAGTAGGTGTCACCTATGTTCAGTAGGTCTTCCCTGCCCAATATCACTTTGGAAGCACTCACACATAGAATAACCAGATGTAAATCATTTGGGTGATCTTAAATTCAGGTAAGTTGACAGTGATTATTAACCATAAAATANCGTTGGGAAAGTAACTGAGAAGTAACTAGAGAGAGAGGAAGGTTTGTTTTGGTTCGTGGTTTAGGGCACAGTCTACTATGGAACGAAAGGTATGGTGGTAGGACTGTTTTCATGTATGGCAATGTGAAGCTGACTCTCACATCTAGGAAGATCAGGAACAGAGAAAGGGGACTGTTCACTCTCAGACAGTTTCTTTTTCCATTTTTATTGTATCTAGTACCCTGTCCCATGAGTAGGTGTCACCTATGTTCAGTAGGTCTTCCCTGCCCAATATCACTTTGGAAGCACTCACACATAGAATAACCAGATGTAAATCATTTGGGTGATCTTAAATTCAGGTAAGTTGACAGTGATTATTAACCATAAAATAGGAAAGAAAAGAAAGGCAAGGAGAGTTGAGAAAAGAGGGAAAGTGTAGGGAAGGCAAGAAAATGGAGGGAAGGGAAAGGAAAGGTGGAGGAAGTAATCTCTGCAGAACAGTGCATGTTTCTCTGACCTGTCCTGATGGATCTCTCTAGCCTTTTGAAGAAATTTGGGCACTTTTTTACACCTTCTTTAATAGAGGATTGAAACCACATCCATTGGCTTTTATTGTCATTTGCCGTTTGCTAATACTGCACATTTTCCTCCGCCTTCAAGAAAACCATTACACTCATTTGTCTTTTGTACATGCTGTATGGATTGTATGTGTGTATGTGTTCATGTGTATGAGTACAAGTAAATACATCTCTGTCTTCCACATGGATGTCAGTGAACATCCTTGGGCCTCCTACCTTGTTTGAGAAGGTCTCTTGTTTGCTACTGTGTTTATCAAATAGTGCCTCTGAACATTTGAATATTCTCCTGGCTCTGTGTTCCATCTTGATGGATTAGCAATGGGATTAAAAATTGAGTTACTGTATGAACTTTACATGGACCTTTGGGATGTGAACCCAAGCTCCCACTTGTACATAAAAGATGCTTTATTTACTCATGAAGCCATTTCCCCAGGCTTCTACCCTCAAATAGATTATTATCTGCACTAAGAGATCCAGTCCTCTCCCCTTAAATAGACTTTCATGCATATTAACAGATCCATGAACACAGCATCTCACCATGACCACACTGAAAGATGAGCCCAGCAGCAAGACTCAAATCACTCTAGTCTATGATTTCTCAATCAGTTCACTTAATACACAAATGCCAATAGATAATTTTATCACGTAGCACCTTGAAGTCTTTATATATGTATACCTCTTACGGAGACTCATTGATGTACTTTAGAAGTAAATTTTATGGGAACTAGATGACACAAACATGAGGCAAATTAGAGAATGTGGTGAAAACTAACAACTACATAGCAGCAGTTAAAGTGACTTAAATTTCATGTGTGTACACTAAGTGTTTGTATAGGTGCATATATTCATGGATCTACCCACAAATGAAGGTCACAGGATATCTACAGGTGTAGATTCCATTCGTTTTTAAGAGGGTCTGTAACTGGTCAAGGGCTCACCTATTCATCTAGACCAGCTGTCCAGGGAGTTCAAGGGATGCTTTGACTCTGTTTACTCAGTGCTGATGTTACAGGCATGTACCACCATGCCTTGTTTTTTCAGTAAATACCAGGGATAGAAATTGATCCTCATATTGGCAGGGCAAACACTATACTGAATGTACTATCTCCCAAATTTTACAGACGTTAGTGTTTTGGGGTATGGTAGAGAGCTGGGTCTGAGTATGACTATTCCTGTACAGAAAGTTAGCACAAGATAAGACCTCAATTCTATGGCTCATAAGAGCCCTATCAAGCCAGAAAGAAGAACCATCTTGAGAAGTGCCCTATCTTTATTGGCCAGATTTTTCAGAGGATCATAATACTTGGAAAAATCTTGATTCACAGAGTCTATGGACAAACTCTCACAGATGCAGAGACTCAGATAATGACATAAGAAACTAATATATACAGAGGGATGTGAACACAGAAAGTCCATGTTCTGATACAGAGTGAAGGGCATAGCAGAGGGTGGTCTGGGCCTTAGTAAAAAGATGGAAATTTATTTATATGTCTTTTCTCAAAGGAAAAAGGTTGGAAAGTGTAAAGGAAAAGGGTGACAAATCTCTCAATTCTCAACTGCACCCTCTTTGGCAGCACATAGTCTGGATTTGGAGGGGAAGATTAGCATGTCCCCGTACAAGGATGGCACGCAAATACAGGAGCTGCCACTGCTGGCACCAGAGGCTGAGGCATCCTGTGCTGCTTACAGACTTCTCGTTGGCTATGTCTGATGCATGCTGAGATGAGTCTTCTGAGGTGAATATATACCTACTCATGATAGTGAACAGAAAAGATAGATGGAAGAGATGAGGAGAGGGAGGAGGAATAGAGGAAGAAATATTGAAGAGTAAAGTCATGTGAGTGGGGTAGAGAGAGAAGATAGGATCAAGAAAAGAAGTAATAAATCCAGAAAGGCAAGAAGAAATTAGGGAATGAAGGCAGGAGTTTAGGTACCAAATCTAGAAACTGTGGCTGTATACAGTATGTCATATTTTTTCTTTCCTTTTCAAGGAACAGAGAGGAAATCTGTTTACAGGACAAACCAGATCAGGTCACATAAAGCCTTTACTGGGAGCTGAGCTTACCATTTTAGTGTGGGCAGTAGAATAAGACATCTCAGTGCTTTCAATCTCAACCCCTTTGTGCATTTTACGAAACCACTTCTTATATTCCATTCGCACCTGAACGTTTGAAAGAATAATTAAAAGGAAGGCTCATATCCAGAACTTGGTGCAAGGTAAGGGAATCTACTTTACATGGGATGCAAAAGACACAAATGTCAAATCCTACTCTCTGTGACTCATTGTTTTTTGTATATATTTGACTATAATTGAACTTGTTAATTTTATTTAAATTCAATTTCTTCCATATAAATAGGAACTTCTATAAAAAGAATTGATAAAGTTGATGGTGGTGATAGTAATGGTGATGATGATAATGAAATGGTGATGATTAGTGTAATTGTATGACTGTGAACTTCTGAATGGGATAGTAGTGATGGTTATAATGAAGATAAGGGCAGTCATGATGCCCATAATGCTAACTATTAGAACACTGATGATAATAAAGGTAATCTAATGATCAAAGTAGTCCCAGTAGGATTCGCAATGATGAATATGTGATATGGTCACAGTGACCAAAGTGCTAGTGATAATGATTATGGTAGTGATATTGATGTGATGTTAGTAACTATAGTAAATATGATAATTACAGTGGTGTTAATACTGAAAAATGAGATGATTGGTGGCCATGGTGGTTGGAATGGAATGGTAGATATGATGATGATTGTGATAATTATGGTGGTGGTGGTGGTAATATGTACGATGAAGGATGTATTATTGATAGCAGTGACAAGAGTGGCAATATTAATGGCAGTGGTAATGCTGGTAGTGAGGATGGTGAGAAGGAAGATAATTATGAAGATGATTATGATAATTATAGTGGTGATAAGATGACTATGATGATGGCTATGATAATGATGATAATAAGAAGGACAATGATAGGATGATGGTGGTGGTGAAGAAGATGAAAATATGATGATTGTGGCCAAAATTTACTAAACAATAGATATATGTGAGGCACTTGATAAGCAGCATAACATTTAACCTTCACATAAACTGAAAATAAAACATATGTTTTTAATCCTTAATTCAGATGACAGAATCTAAATACTAAGAAAGTAACATTTAACAGTGCACATGACCGTCCAGCATATAATTCCATGGTCTGCCTTTTTAATAATCATTGTCATATTAAAAATAAAATTTGAGTTTTTACTCCTCACGTGATTTTATAAAGACACCCGTGTTTCATTTTACTTCTGCTGAAATATTTAACTCAAAAAAGTTACAGATCACCATGCATACTAGATCTATTATGAATACAGTGAGTCCTTTATTATTAGAAAGCTTACCAGGAGCAGACTAGCTCCTCAGGGGAAAAAAAACTCTTGGAAGTAAATTACATCAAGGTAAGACTTTTTAAAGTTAAAAGGTGTAATCATACCACACCAGTGGCAGGGCGAGGCATGATTTTACAACAAAAGGAAAGAAGAACCCTTTGGTCTATAAAATATCACACAAGCCTCATGTCACCAGAGAAAACTTTTATTTAGCTATGATCATCTCCCAGTTGCTCTTCAAAACACCTGATAAATATCTTTCATCACAAGAAGGGAGAAACCGTTTAATAACAAGGCTTCAGAGGGAAGGAGGTATGTGGTCAAAGTAACCTAACTTTTCCTAAGCCATTTTACTGTGAGGGAGAAGAACAAAGCAGAGAGGACGCACACAATTAGGGAAGAGGAATTAGTGAACTATTATAATGATGGTTCATTTGTCTTAGCAACTTAACTGCTGGTATTTACATTCAACAGCAAACAAACAAACAAAAAGTTCACCAAAGATTGCCATAAATAAAGATTAAAAATATAATTACAGTGACATGCACAAAAAAGTTTGTGTACCAGGCAGTGGTGCACACCTTTAATACTAACACTCAGAAGGCAGAGGCAGGTGGATCTCTGTGAGTTCGAAGCCAGCAAGGTCTACAGAGTGAGTTCCAGGACAGGCTCCAAACCTTGTCACACACACACACACACACGCACACACACACATACATACACACATACACACACACAAAATGTGTGCTACTGAATTATATTATACTGTCTTATAGAATCCTAACTCTTCAAAATAAGACACTGTAACACTTCCATATGATAATGTAGACTCAGAGAAAATTGGCATCCTCTTTGAGGTCACAAAACAAACTAATAAATGGAAGAACAGAGTGAGGTAGATTGTGCCAAATATCCTAGTTCAATATGAACCACAACAACCAATCATATCCCTGGTGAACTCATATTTGATCATGAAGTTTGTTTTGAGTAATCAAAAGAGTGCAGAAATAATATTATTTGTAACAGTTATGCATAAACTTTAAGATCTAATGTGGGATTTATGTAAAATATCCTTACAATTTGATACAAGACAAATAATATCCCACATTGTGTCCATGATGCCAGACTAATTTACTGCCAAGTGAAGAATTTTTCATTTCATAAAGGCTAATTCAACCAAGTGACAATTATACATCATCAACAAGAAAGAAATTCTGTTTTAAGCCACCATGGTTGAAAAATTGGAAAGAAAGTGCCATTTGTTAATGCAGTATAATCCACCTTATCGTGCATGCCCTTAAAAGGTATACTTAGATGTTAAATAGATACAAAACACAATGTGTAAAATATCTAGGAAAAACTTCAAAATATCTTAAACAAATGAAAATTTGAAAATTGAAATGTGAAACTCCAAGAATATGATGTTAGGTTGGTAAGAAATGAGGCAGCCTTACCTGGCGATTAAGCAGACAGTGTACCACAAATATCAAAACCCCCTGTAGGACATTGATGATGGTGAATAGATAGGCAATAATCAATTTCACTGTCTTCTCGAATTCAATGACCATAAATAAGCCAATGCCCCCAGAACATCCCAATACAAATAGTTGAACAATGGCTTTCAATGTCATTATCCTGGATAAAAACAATGACAACAAAGTTATATACTGTTCCTCAGGCTTTCACTATATGTTAAGTTAGCATTAGTATAAGCAATATTTTTATGTGTTATGCTACTGCATTTTTGAAATATTTTGTTTATTAAAAAAATGTATCTGTCCTGTCCACAAGATGCACTGGGGTAATGTCAGTGCAGATCTTGTGAGAGTGACCACTAAATTACTAGTACAACTTAAGGCCCACACAACAAGAGTGAGCCTACATGTAACCTTGCCTGAATGTTCAAGAGCCAGAGGCAAGATAGCCCAGAACCCCCTGATAGAAACAAATACAACTAGCAAAAAAATTAGTCAAGTAAATGATTCCTAATAATATCCTGCTGTACTCATAGATTGGTGCCTAGCCCAATTGTCATCGAAGGGGTATCATGCAGCAACTGATGGGAGCAGATATAGAGGCCCACATCCACAAGGTAGAATCAGGGAAATCCTGCAGAAATGGGGAGGGAGGTTTGTAGGAGTCAGAGGGGTGGAGGATACCATGAGAATATGACACAAAGAATCAACTATGTGGAGCTCATTGGGGTCTCAGAGACTGAA
>LOEQ01019872.1:0-14168 GCA_001685075.1 Bramus lutescens
AACAAGAGTTAGGGATTCCTGTGGGTCGACATGAAAAACTTGTTAGACAATGAATTGATGTGGATAGAGATACAAGAGATATGATGAATTATATGAAGATAAAAATCTGCAAACCTTTTGAATTATTGCTAGCAAGTGCCATGTCTTGTACTCTCTTAAGCACTTTCATATTGTATTGCTAATAATTGCTAAGGAGAATTGAACTTCTATTAGACTATGTAAAGAGGACTAGATTTGATTAGTGAATCATCTATGTGTATATTGCAATATCACATTGTGGCACCAGTTGTAACTCATTTTGGTAGGGGACTTGCCTAGCATATGCAAAGCCATTGATTTGGTCTCCGTTACCACATATAGCAGGGCGTGGTAACTCATGCCTGGAGTCCTAGAACTCTGAAAGTGGAGGCAGGGAGAGCAGAAGTTCAAGGTAATTTTTGAGTTTCAGCTAGCCTGGGCTACTTGTGACCCTTTCTCAAATTACATAACCATAAGCATATGTCACACTGAACCATAATAATGTTTATGATTGAATGCATACTAATGAAAAATAAACTATTAGCAAATAATGCTTCAAAAAACTTGTACAAACTCTCATTTCCTACTGAAATGCAAGGGCAGATTTAGAGCAGAGATTATGTGATTTATGCATGATATTGAAGGTTTTTGTGAGGAGGTTATGTCACAGACTTATAATGCTATGGCATTAAATTTTCATAAATGGATTTTACTGAAGGTATGGTTTGACATATAACATGTTTTTTTCATTAAGTATGCTAGTATGAGGTTGATATCTGACCTATAGGAATTTTAAAACAGTGCATCTGTGTACCAGATACTCTAAGAGATCACAGATAGACATTTTTATTCCTTTCTGGATTAGGGCACTAAGTCATTAAATAAGAAGGAGATGCCAAGGTTAGGGGAAAAGTTGATAATTCCACTTAAAATATGTTCAACTTACTGACGGAATAGAAATAACCACCAGATGAATTGTGACACCCTTCCATTTTCCCACCCCCATTAAAGATAGTTATTACAGTGATTTTGATACTAAGTATTAAGTAGGAGCTAAAGTATACTTTCATGTTTATTTAAGAGGAACAATTACTCCAGAAACAGACACATGACAAAATCCACTGCAGGTATCTTGAAATTCATGAATGAAAATACTATTTTGATGAGAAAGGAGTATACGTACTTGTAAGTTCGATGTTAGCCTTGGGTTACATAGTGATACTTTGTGTTTAAAACAAACAAAACAAAGTGCTAAAGAGATTGCTTAGTGGTTAAGAATGTGTACTGCTCTTAGAAAGGACCCAGGTTCAGTTTCCAATACCCATGTTCACAAAGGTCTCTGACTCCAGTTCCAGAAGATACCATGTCCTCTTAGCCCTCTTATAACCTCAACTGGCACCTGTACATACACACACACACGCACGCACACACGCACGCACGTGCACGCACACACACACACATATCTTTAAAGTAAAATTTTTTTAAAGTAAAAATGCTCACAATGCAAGTTTAACAAACACAGATAAACAGACACATTTATTCTAGTTTATTTAACCACTCTAGAATAATAAAAGAAATTTACAGCAAGAGAAACTGGAGAGCAAATGTGAACCCACGGAGATGCAACAGTTCACTTAGAGTGATGAATGGGTCAAAAAACGAATCAAATTCCTACAATAAAATGAAAAGTAAAACCACAGTATACCCAGTTCTATGTATACAAGAAAATAATTCCTAAAAAGAAAGTTTACAGTTAACAAATTCCTACATTAAAATATTAGAAAAACAGTGCAAAACATAGTGATTATATACTGTGGTGGTTTGAATAGGAATGGCCCCCATAGGCTCATATGTTTGGATGCTTAGTCATCAAGGAATGGCCTTACTTGAAATGAATTAGGAGGTATGACCTTGTTGGAGTAGGTGTGGCCATATTGGTGGAAGTGTGTCACTGGGGTTGGGCTTTGATGTTTCAAAAGCTCAAGCCAGACCCAGGGTCTCTCTCTCCACTGCCTGCCAATCAGGATGAAGAACTCTCAGTTACCTTTCCAGTGCTAAGTCAGCCTGGTTGATACCATTCTTCCCACTGTGATAATGATAAACTAAACCTCTGAAACTATAAGCAAGCCTCAATTAAATACTTCCTTTTTATAAGGGTCACTATAGTCATGATGTCTCTTCATAGCAATAGAACAGTGTCCAAGACATATACTAATAAAAATAGAAAGTATTTTAAATACTTTCTACCCGTCTGAAAAAGAATCTTCTCTTTCTTTTTGCTAATAATGCTTGACTTCTGAATGTACAACTTCAATAATGAGGTTGTGGTGTAATATATTCCTCTATGGATAAAAATTGGCCTTGTGACTTCTTTGGTCAATGGAATGCAATCAAAGTGATGATATGGCAATTGTGAGCGTAGGTCCCAGTTAGTCTTCAGTGACCTTGTTCCCTCTTGATCATTAAAATTTGCCAGAAGTCAACCATATGATGGCCTTCTAATACATTTACACGAACAAGCACAATAGAAACAACCTCGGTAAATCTTCCTAAACAAGATAGTCCCAAGCTATTAAGCCACAGGGTCAGAAACTCGCTTCAACGTGTTTATCACAGCACAGTAAAACTGCTTATCTGTCTTACAGAGCATAGGAGCACGTATTTCAGTGTTAGGCCATTGTGTCATGATTTTCAGGTCACAGATAAAGACATTCATCAAAATCCAATAATTAAATAGAATCAGTGAATTCCCCTCTAAAGAGCCACATGTCTGGATCACTGATTGGGTTAAAGATTCTCAGATCGAGCCAGTGGAGCAAGTGGTATATTTCCCTGTAGTGAAATGATTCTGATAGAATCTGAAACAAGGCGACGAAGGCCAAGACTTAAGCAACAGTAAAATTTCGAATTTATGTTTTCTTTGGCAGTTAAGAGTTTTCTATATGCCAAAATAGCCAATTTAATTTAATGCCTACAAAAGATGTTCCTTGTAGGGAAAAAATATCCTTCTTAGTGTAACTACAAGAGTGAGGGCACGGACTTGAGTCTTTGCCTCTAAACTGCCCTCACATTAGGGTCTCACTATGCTTCATTTACTGATGTTCAAAAATCAGATGATAATGCTCTCTTTCAAGAGTCAGAGCAAAGATTAAATAAGATAATGCACGGGAGCACTGAGTCATTAGTGCTATTACAAGTTTAATTACGATTTTATCCTCAGAGCTCTAGATTTCCTTGGCAGACTGTATTGTCTTTCTGGAACCTTGCAGACTCTGTAATCCTTGTGGACTCTGGGGATCATTCTTTTTATTAGAGAGTTTTTGGTCATCTTTATATTTGCAGGAAAACCACAATTCTACCCTGACCTGGTAGCAGGCAGACTGGTCAGTGCTATTTTTTCTCTTTCCAGTGCACCCAGTGGGAAGGCCTGGTATAGAAACAGAAATTCCCCATTGAAAGGAGGACTCACTGTTTCCTTTGATATAGGAATTTGCCACAATTTAAAAGTAATGTAAAGAAAATATTAGTACACGATGAAATGGGAAGTCTGTGACATTAAAAATGTCTTTTGCATGTCAGGACACATTCTAGGAAGTTCCTTACTTCAAATTCCCTCTCCCACAAGTTTCCTGATTGGGAGAGTAATCCAACATGGTCTTGGAAGACATTCGTATTAAGAAGAGCAGTGGTCATAGACACTGCAAGTTCTACCTGATGGAATGTTAGGGCAGCTGGGGCATGGGAGGTCATCAGACCTCATCTAAACTATCCTTTTTACAGTCATTGGTTGATGGTCCCAGGAACTTAAAAGTCACAATCTAAGGGTAAAGATTATGCTATTGTGAAGAAAATTAATGAGTTAATAATGCTCTATAATTTCATTTACCAAAATCTACTTTTCTGGTTTAAGAAATGCACCACACCAAACTTTCAATGCTGCTTTTCTGGCTTCTTACAATGGATGATTTTTTGGTGAGTTGGCTGCTGCATGGCTGAAGAGATGGCTCAGCAGATGACCTGTCACTGGGCCAGATGACCTAAGTTCCATGTCTGAGACCCACATGGTCAAAGAGATAACTGGCTCTTGCAAGTGTTTCTCTGATCTCTACACATGTGCTGTAGCATGGGCACAAAGACAAAAACATGCAGATGTACCAAATAAATATGTAAGATAAAATAAAAATTAATGCCAGCATGTCCAGAGAAGGCATCCACTTACTAGGTGATATTGCATTGATAATGTCAAGTCAAACCATGGATAGATCATCTGACCCATAAAACCTAACAGGTCTCTTTGAAACAGAAACCAGACATTTCAGAAATTCTTTAAAAATTAAATGAATGACAGCAGAACCAACAGCACAGACAGTGACCTGAGCTTGTGGGAGCTCACGGACTCTGAGTCGACAGCTCGTGAGCATGCATGGGACAGACCTAGTCCCTGCCTTCTGCATGTGGATGACCTTTGTGTAGCTTGGTCTATTTGTCTGAGTCCCAGCAGTGGGATTAGTACCTGTCTATGGAACTTGGACTGTTTTTTTTTTTTGAATCTATTCCCCATCCTGTGTTGCCTCATCCAGCCTTGATATAGGGGAGGAACTTGGTTCTACCTCAGATAGGTGTGTCAGCTTTGTTGATACCTGTGGGAGGCCTGCCCCTTTCTGAATCGAGATGGGGAAGTGCATAGGGGTCTATAGTAAGGAGGTAGGAGGAAGGATGGGGTGGAAGGAAAGGAGGGAGAGGGATACTGTGCTCAGTATGTAAAATAAAATATTTGATTAATAAAAAAATTGAAAATTTAAAAGGCCTGACAGCACTAGGCAAGCATTGCAACATCCTAACTATCCATTGTGCCTAGGTTAGTATGTGCTGACTCCTCTTATACGACTTGTTTTTGTTTGTATTTTGTTAAAAGTTTTTTTCATTCAATATACCAGCCCTAGTTCCTCCTCCCTGCTTGTTCTGCCCCTAGCTCACCCCATCCCATCCCCCATCCATTCTCAGAAGGGATAAGACCTCCCTTGGGGAGTCAACAAAGTATTTATGACTTAAAAAATTGTTATATTACATTTAGTTGTTGTTGGTGTTGGTGGTGGTGTGTGTATGGTACTGGGGTGTGTAGGAGTACTCAGTGCTCCTGTGTAGATCAGGGAAATTTGTAGAGTTGGGTATTTCTCTCACCTGTGTGGTTCTTGGGTATTGATCTTTGGTCAACAGGCTTGGGTGGCAAGTGTCTTTAACCCACAGAGGAATCTTTCTAGCTCTTTGCACAAATCTTCACTCTCTAGGTTTTTACAAACTGCTAAATACATATCTCTTTTAATAATGTTACTTGCACAATATTTTCAGACTCTTACTACTATGTTCCTGTATTAAAAAGCTCTATATATTTGGAACCAAGACAATCATATGAAAATGACCTAATCTGTGGTCATAAATTTCACTGGATATTAGAATTATCTGGGAAATCTCAAAATATGTAGCTGGACCAATCTTCAGTTACTAAGTAGATACTTTGGATAGAATACTGATTTTCCACCTGCACGTTCTCTTACAGTTAGAATACTGTCATTTTAAAGAGAAAGGAAAACAAAATCAATAGACTCCTCAAAATAAGAATAGATGGCAAATACAAAATCAACCCAAGGGTATTTTTGTACATGTTTTGTCTCATATTGTTTTGTTTGGGCTTTTTTTTTCTTTACTGGTGTTTTGCTTATATATTATATTCTGACTGAAGTGTTTTTGTGGGTTTTATTTGTGTTTGTCTCTCTCAGTCTGCTTCCTTCCTTCCTTTCTTTCTTTTTTCTTTCCTTCCTTCCTNCTTCCTTCCTTCCTTCCTTCCTTCCTTTCTTTCTTCCCTTTTGTTTGCTTTCTTATTTGTTTTATAAAGAGAAACAGAGAGAGTTGGATGGGGAGGTAGGGAGGAGCTGGGGAAGTAGGAAAAACTACTAATAAAAAAAGAAAAGATGTAGTCTTAAAAAAATAGATTACAGAATCCTTTCCCATGACTAATGAACTGAGCTTGATCCTTTCAATCCACATGGTGGAAGGAGAGAGTCAGCTCCAAAATTTGTTCTCTTATCTCCACACATACGTGTGTGTGCGCACGCGCGCGCGCATGCGCGCACATATACACTAAACACATATTAAAGGAATAAGTGTAAAAAATTAAATTGAAGATAGGAAGTAAACTGTACCAACCATTTCCTTCTGATGCATAAGTCCATGTGAGTGGGTCAGCTCTCTCTCAAATAAGCATTCTGGCTACTGCCTGGATCATTTTAATGTGGTTCCAGGAAGAGCTGCCAAAGGCTGGCTGCTGCTGCTTGGCTCTCAGTGTGCTCTCTTGTTCTGTTCTCTGAGAACATGGAAGGAAAAATGATCAGCTGACAAAGGAAGTGATGCAGGTAGCCAGCAGTCCTGAAGTGCATTCTCCTGGGATGCATCCAAGACGATGTGGTGATGAGAAAATCTGGAGCACATTCAAGGCTTAGCCTTGTGTTATAATGGCTTAACTCAACCCAACTCAGGATTAGACCCCAACTGAAGGCTATATTTGTGCTGAACTGCCACTTCTTGACTTATGGGTTGTAGTTTCAAAGACAGTAATTAAACTCTTCTCACGAAGCCAGCTTTAAGAACTCCTAATTCTCCTAATTAAAAAGTGCCTGCTGTGCCAGTTTCAGCAGTAAATCATTTCTGGTCCCATGTCTTGCTCTCATGTACTTGTCGTCTGAGGAAGTCTGCTAATCTGATGGAACCTTCTGTGTCTTTGAGCGGTGCTTCTTTTCTTGGCATTCACACTGCTGTTTTGTTTGCTACTTTCCACCATCACTGATGTGCATGGGTGGCTGAGTTTATAATTTGTTCTGTACTTCATTGAATTGGAACTTCATCCTCAGCTCCTTGTGAGATGAGATTTTAAAACAAATTGCAATATAAACATTGCCATTATGACAACATATAACACTTACTAAATGTTTACTCTATGTCAGGCTCTGCTCCCATTTGATTCTTAGAGAGTCTATTATGGGGTCATAATTAAAGCTGAAGTAGCTAGGTTATGGAGGTTGCAGGTCTAAAACCTTTCTATGGTTTTTTCACTGTCCTCGTATTAATGTATTCTAACCCCATCAGTGAGATTTTTAGAATGATCTCTCATTCCTTCTCCTCTTGTCCTTGTTCAGCAAGCAAACTTTGGTCTTGTCTCACAATCACAGAGTTGAAGAAGTTTTGGTGATAATCAGGACAACCCACTCTCTCTGTTCTATCTACAGTGTGTTTCTCCAGAGATGGTCATGAAAGGTAAAGTCTTTGAAGGAAAGTGTGGTGGGTGAGTCTCACAAGAAGACCAAGCCACTCAATCATAACATATATGCAGACTTTCTCTGACACCTTTGTCCAACTTAGGGACACCTTTCCTCCTACTGGGTTGCTTTGCACAGCCGTAATAGGAGGGGAGGTGCCTAGTCATATTACAACTTTATATGCCAGGTTTGATTAATATCCCTGGGAGGTCTGACCTTTTCTGAAGGGAAACAATGAGGAAGTAGACTGGGGTAGAGGAGGTGGTGGGAAGAACTGGGAGAAGAGGAGGGAGGGGAAACTTCATTTGGAATGTAATATATGAGAGAATAAAAGAAATGAAAAAGAGTGATGAGTGAGACTTCATGTTGGTGCAGAAAAACTAGAGAGAAGATGGTTATGAACCGATGGTAGAATGTTCATTGATAAAACATAATGATTGGCATTTGGAAGAATGCTTAAAGGACTCGACAAACAAACAAACAAACAAAAACTCAGACAAACAAACAAAAGCTAATTTATAAGTCTTGCTGAGGCCACTTTGGTGTCAGTCATTTCAGGAGATGTTAAACCTGGCTATCTGAAAGGACATTCAAGCTGCAGATGACTGATAATGGGTTTCTAATCTGACTGCTCCCTCTTGTGTGTGAGGTTGACTAACAGTCTGGTCTTAGTTGACTCACATTTGTAATGAGGCAAAGCCTACCCAGTGTTCCAACCTTCCGATCTAGTTTTAATGATTGAGTAATACAATGTAAATAAAATATTTGAATACATGTAATGTGCCCTTGAGGAGAGATGAAGCATGAAAAGAATTGATGAACGATTTTTCAAATGTATTAAGTAATACAGGAAAGATGGAGCTGAGGTTTCAGAAAGGACTAAAACAAGTTATTTTTCTGTCTTCTTAGTATGAATTTTTGACTCTTCCTCCTAGAATGATCCCATTAAAATGCCTCAATTATAAATATCTGCCAGTCTATGTGATCATTTCTTTCCCAATTATAGAGCTAGAGGACCTATCCTGAGGACTATTATTTCAACTTTAATTTGAATATACCCTGGACCAGTCCATCAGAGCAGAGTCTACTGTGGTGGCTGTCAGCAGGACCACTAGGAGCTAACATTTACCCAGACACTGCAGCAGTAAGGACGAAGCAGATGTCAGGTCAGAGGAGTCTGGAGAAGCCAAGAGAGGATAACCATATATTCTGTCAACAATTGGACCTGATGATGAGAGAGGTTAGCATTTTTAGTTTAGCAGCAAGGATTTTAATGTTAACCTGCAGAATCAATTATCTGCATATGGATGCACTTACAATCCAACCTCACTTTATGAGTTCCTATTGGTAGTGGATGAGATTTTCAAAAGGCCATGTATAGAAGTTGCCTGCTTGTCATAGAAGTTTACCTCAAATATACAGAAAATAGCTAAGAGAGGGAAGCTAGTGAATCATGATGATTTTCAAATGTGGATTTTAGTTATCATTTGAAACTGTAGTCTTGTGGCAGAAGTCTTTAAAAATAACCTAGGCATCTTCTTGAAAACATCCTGCTAATTAGTAAGAAAACCTTCACTAGGTGTAGCTGACTTCCATTTGCAGGCTGTGGAGTCAGGAGTGCCTATGTACAAGTTATATATCTTTAAAGTATTAGACATATATATTAGACCTTTGCCGATGGTCTTATCACTGTGAATCTCACACTGTGTCTGCGGAATGACAATAAGACAGTAAGTATAGCGGGGCTGTAAGGATGAAATGAGGAGATATAATTAGTTTAGCACAGTGCCCTGGTGTAGGAAAAGCTCAAGTGCCAGCCAATATGACTAATTAAGTCTGCAGATGACTTCCCATTCCCTTAACTTTAAAGGTGAGGAATGATGAATTTTTTGGAGGGGAGGAAATGGTAGTGTTCAAAGTTTAGTAACGTGGTTTTCCTATTTCACAAAGCAGAGACTAAATCCATTTGAAGACTGATGGACTCGATTCATCTTGCCTAGATGACACATTTAATAAATGAAACTGAGTCACACGTTATTGTTATTATTGTTATTGTCACTTTTAACTTTCTTTTTGTTTTTTCTTTGTGCCTCTCACATCATACATCTCTACCCTATTCATTTCCTGCCCCTGAGTATCCACCCTCTGTCCTTGCAGCATCCCTCCACTGCCCCCATGAAACTTAAGAGTAAAAAGAAAAAAATAAAATAAAGGATGGGGAAACTCTCATAATAGAAGCTATACTGTGCCATAGTGAGTCACACAGTAAATCCCTTTTTATTGTTACTTATAAATGCTCATTACAAAGAGTCATTGGCCTGGTTCGAGGCCTCTAGTTTCTGCTGCGCTATCGATGCTGGGCCTTTACTGAGATCTGGCTTCATGGGCAGAAAAGAGAATCTCCCTCCCATCAACGCCTGAGGCTGATGGGAGAGCTGTCTTAAAAGTCGTAAGAGCAGGAGAGCTGGCTCTCCCCCTAGTCTGTTGCAGCTCTTGGGAGAGCGGCCCCTGCGCCAGGCTGGGGACAGGACAAGAGAGCTGGCTCTGAGGGTGTAGGTATGGGAGATGGGAACCTGAAAGCTGGCCCTGTCCCCTGCTCAAGGCTGCAAGGGGTGAACTAGCCAGGGCAGTGCAAGAGCTCACCCTGGTGCTGAGGAAAAGGGAGAGCAGAGGATGGACTGATCAGACTAATCCTGCAACCAGCCAGGCTCAGAACCAGGGTTAAGGGTTGGCCCATTCCAATACCCACACCGGCTGTAGTGTTCTGGAGCAGGTGAAGGGGCCAGTCCTGCAGATCCAAAGCTGCAGGATTTCCACAACACTGGGGAACAGCAGGATAGCAAAGAGGAGGCACAAAAGGCTAAGTATTTTTTACATGGGAGTCTGAAGTTCTTAGTAGAACTAAGATGGATGTGCAGCCTGACATGCGCCCTCCAGGACTTCTTCAAGAAGGGATGCATTTCCTGCTTTGCAGGGATGAGGTGAGCAGAGTCTCTGTCAGCTCCATGAAGGTTTCCTGAGCCTGCTTTCCAAAGCTTTGTTCCCAAATCTTTGCCATGTGCCCGACATCCAGTGAGTAGATAAGTATAGTCTGCCTGCAGTGTGGTAGAGACCAGTCACCTGGCAGTTTCTCCTTGTTTTCCAGCCCAGCTCCCTCTTCTTCGCCTCTCCAGGTGTCAACTACTTTTAAATATTCTACACATCACACATTTTCACCATCTGATTCCAAAAAACTCAATCTGTGAGGAAGATCTAAATTCGAATAATAAACAAAACAGAACCCAAACTTCTGTTCTATTTAAAACTTCAGTAATTTCACAGCGCCACCATGCTATCTCAAGTATCAGAAGGAGCCTGCAATCAGGGAGAGCTAAGCATTTTAATTGCATGGGTGTTGGTTGCTGAGGAATAGACAATGAGATGGGGCAAGGGCTAGGTTTGAGACATCTCCAGGACCAACTGGCAATCAACCCTGCTCCTCTGGTGCTCAATGCTCCCACTGATTATTGTGGTTGTTTTTCATAGCTTCAAATTTGTCTCACTTGCAGAATCTGTAAGTTACTTGTTATTTCCCTTTCTGTTTCCTCGTTATTGTTCCTGGCCATTTTCTTCATATTTTCTGTCTTTCTGAATTTTCTGAACTTCCAGAAAAGTTCTAGAATGTTTATATAAACATTTTTCTTAGACTCATAGGAATATCTGATTCGAAAGCTGTCCATAAAAACATACCATGTAGTTGGAGATGTAAATGCTATGGATATTATATTTTTTCTGAAAGTTCCATTTGAAATGGGGTTTGTAATGTGCTTTATATTTTTAAAGAATATTATGGTTATTTATGGAAATATGGCTTATTTCTTTTCACCATTCATGACACTGAATAGATAAATAAATCTTATTGCAGATGATCATTTCTTGTAATTACAAAGAGTCCTATATTTATCATTTCTGTGCCCATCCTTTTTAATGTGTGAATAAATGCATTTATTTTTCTAGTTTTCACCATCAATTTTTTTCTGTTTTGATTATTTCTTTTATTTTTAACACTCTAATATAATTACATTATTTCCTCCTTCCATTTCGTTCCTCCAAACTTTCCCATGAGGTGTTTCTGACTCTCTTCTTGCCTGTTCATGTGACCTAATTCCTCCCACTGGGCTGCCTTGTCCAGGCTTGATAGGAGGGTATATACCTTGTCTTGTTTTGTATCTTGTTATGTTGACTTAGGTTGACATCACCAGGAGGCCTGCTCTTTACTGAAAAGAAAGGAGCAGGAGAGGATCTGGGGAAGGCAAGGTGGAGGAGTGGTTGGGAGGAGAGGAAGGAGGGGAGGCTGAAGCTGGAATGTATTGTATGAGAGAAGAATACCAAGTAAATAAAACTATTCTAAGATCTGGAGACTCAGGGGGTTTGCTGTAAGTCTGTGTCTCTGAGGAACGTCAGAAGGTACACCTCTAATGTCTCACCAATATGACTGCCTAATCAGGACCTGAACAAGAACAACAGCTTTCTACCATTACTCGAGACAATGACTCACTCTGCAGCTGCCACTCATATGTACTTTCTGTGCAGGACAGGTTGGCCTTATGCTTGCATCAATCTCCTTGCCTCAGTTTCCTAAGTACTGTGTGTGAGTACAGGTGTCCCGTTCCATAGCTATCGTCCCCCCACTTTTGTAATCAGACATTTACTTCTGCCATTGTAATAGGAACAGATTAGGATTTTAGGCATATTTTATTTGCCCTGTTTCATTTATTTGAGGGATAAATTGGAAAGATTGCCAATTTCAGTTTTATTTTTTCCTTTCCTTTTTTTAGTAGTAGATATCCCCTTTCATCCATATCTATCTTTATTTTATAGAAATTTTATAGACATTTCAATGTGTACCTGAGACCATTTCTTTGCTCTCACTATAAACTTCTCTTTGACTTTGCTTTTATAGGTGTTATAGTGTCTTTTTCAAAAAGTTGAATATTTTCAAATTTATCAATTATTTTCAGTGCAAATCTCACTTCAGTTTGTTAAAGAATTTTTTCTATCTCAGTTTAAATAATCTCCAAAATTTAAATAAGTTTTACTTTAAATTAAGTTAAATTATGCAAGATTTATTTCTCATTGTAATGTGTGACAGGGAGCAATAACTGTGTGTGTGGGAGGGGAGTACATGAATGTGTGGGTGTGCATGTGCGCATAGAGTTAGAAGTCAATGTTAGTCTTCATTGTTTCTTATTTTTGAGACATGTCTCTTTCTTGAACTGAGAGTTCACTATTTCCGCTACAATGGCTGGCCGTCAAGCCTGAAGATCATCCTGTCTCCCATCCCTGAAGCACTGGGATAGCAGATATGAGCCACCATGCCTGGATTTCATGTGGATGCTAAGGATTGGATTCACGTTCTCATGTTTTAAAGCAAACATCTTAACTCTGAAGGCAAAAGCAAGCTTTCTACATTGATTTGCCTTCAGAATTTTTCAACTGCATTTAATAATTTTCTTACTTCTAAAAACTTTGGAATCCTGCATCGTTTCTGAGAGCAATCAATCGTGTGGACATTTTGAATTAATTCCTTCATAATATTTTTGGAGAGTAATTAGCCAAGAATCAATGTGTCTTTGTGATAACACTTCTCTTTAGTCTAATGTACATAGTTCATGTATTTGATTACTTATATTGTATTTAATGCCTTTCATAAGGATAACTTCCAAGAATGTGTTATGTCTACACATACAGATGACTATATAGGTGGGCCCTGTTACCTGAGAGTTCTGAATATGTGGAGCAGAACAACTGTAGATAATGATACTCAGGAAAAGGGTTGTTTGTTAAGTGCATAAAAAAACCTTCTATTTTTCTAGAAAACCTGTGTTCAGTTCCAAGCACCTATATTCAGCAGGTCATTACTGCCTGTAAATCCAGGTTATATGATTATCTGATGCCTTCTTCAGGAACACATGTGGCACACACACAAATGCAAATAAACACAAACACTCTCATCTCTTTTCACATTCATACACTCACTCACACACTCACACCCACTCACACCCACTCTCACACTCACACTCTTGCTCATGCACACCCACACTCACATACACACATAAATAAGATAAATATTTAAAAATACTTAGGAAAAGTATGAATAGGTATACACATTTGTCTTTGAACTGTGCCCTAAACAATGAAGTACAGCAAGTATTTCCAAAGCACTTACATTTTATTTGTTATCATAAGTATTGTATAAGTGATTTAAAATATATGGGCTGAGAAAGAAATGAAAGAAACATCACCCTTCAGAATAGCCACAAAAAACATAAAATATCTTGGAGTAGTTCTAACCAAACAAGTGGAAGACTTGTATGACAAGAAATTTAACTCTTTGAAGAAAAAAATTGAAGAAGACACCAGAAAATGGAAAGATTTCCCATGCTCTTGGGTAGGTAGAATTAACAAGGAAAAATGGCAATCTTACCAAAGGAAATCTACAGATTCAATGCAATGCCCATCAAAATCCCAACAAAATTCTTTACAGACCTCAAAAGAACAATATTCAATTTTATATGAAAAAGCAAAAAACCCAGGACATCCAAAACAATCCTGTACAATAAAGGAGCATCTGGAGGCATCACAATCCCTGATTTAAAACTCTATTACAGAGCTATAGCACCGAAAAAATTCTGGTATTGGCATAAAAACAGATAGGAGGACCAATGGAACCAAATCGAAGACTCAGATACCAATCCACACACCTACGAACACCTGATTTGACAAAAAAAGCAAAAAATATAAAATGGAAAAGAGAAAGCATATTCAATAGATGGTGCTGGCATAACTGGATATCAACAT
>LOEQ01020068.1:0-11747 GCA_001685075.1 Bramus lutescens
CATGAGAAGTTTGGGGTAGAAGAGGAGAGGAGAGAAAAGCCAGGACGCAGCATGGACTCTGAGGTGTGTAGCAGGTGCTTGTGATACAGAGGGAGCCAGGACGCAGCATGGACTCTGAGGTGTGTAAGAGGTGCTTGTGATACAGAGGGAGCCTGGAGGCCAGCATGGACTCTGAGGTGTGTAAGAGGTACTTGTGATACAGAGGGAGCCTGGATGCCAGCATGCTCTTTGGTATACTAATAGGCGCCGCAGATACCCACTTACCCATCTGCCAGTGATGAAGAAATGGGTCCTTTGGCAGAGAGGAACTGGCTTCCCAAGTTCCTGAGGACTGCTGTCTTTTGTCTAACTGACAGAATTTGAGGAAATGGAGTTTCATTTGGACCTAATAATATCAAGTAAAAAGCACTGTGGTATCTGAACGATGCACACACAAAGAGACATAGATTCCAAACTATAAATGGTGGTCCCTTCAGAGAGGGAAGGTATGGGGAATGTATATCTCTTCTTTACAGTTTTATTCTCACAGTAGATATTGCTCTTCGAATCAACTAAGGAAGAGGAAAAAACCCTGTGTGGAGTGGGCTGTGGTGGATGGAGCATGTGGCCCCAGTGGACCACTAGGATTCAGATCTGGGGGTCAGGGGGTGATGCTCAGCCCTGAGTAGGTGGGGTGGAGACAGCTGCTCCTCAAGTTTGAAATGTGTCGCCCCCTTAAATGCTAATTGATCAAGCTTGTCTTACTTAGAAGAGTTCTCCAGTGAGTCTCTCAAACTTTAATATTTAACCCCATCGATGGGGGGCGTGGTTAAATGAGGACTCTGGTTCAAGATGCCCAGAGGCCTGAGTCTGCATCCTCAACACACTGGTAGATGGCAAAGATGCTGTCCAAGCAGGACCACAGCTTACCGGACTACATACCTAGAGTCACATTTGATAGGTTTGGGAGGCTTGTTGACCTGTGTTCTGTCTCTCAGGTGATGTTAGAGGGCCTGATCTACAGGTCTCACATTCTAAGAGACCGGAACTTTTGCTGGACCTCACAGCCAGAGTTAACAATATACCTTGCCGTCACTTAAGACAGCTATCTAAGACAAGATCTCCTGAGTAAATTCGGAGCATGGGGACCATGCGAGAGGGTTGAAGGGGAGGGGAGAGGCAGGGAGGGGAGCAGAGAAAAATGTGTAGCTCAATAAAATCAATAAAAAAATTCATTCAAAAAAACTTTGCACTCAAACTATTTGTTTACCCTGCTTTTAAAAGAACAATGTAATAATCAACCTTCCTTGCCTTGGATTTCCCATGCAATCAACTTCTACAACCTAAGCCAATGCACACCTGTTAGTCTTAAATTGTGTGCTCTTCCATGCCCCTGGCCCAGACAGCAAATGTGTATCATTTACTGAAAGCAGCAAACACAGAAGTTGAAAACAGCTTCTTAAAATCCACCATAAAAGTTGAAAGTAGCCATTCTTCTTCAGACAGAGGATCGAAGACACAGAGAGCAGGAAGGAGAAAATCCAAATCTGGACCGTTCTTGGTTAAACAATGTCAAGGGGAAGAGCTTTTCTTTCTTTCCTTACGGTGACACCTATGCAATTATTAGTGATTCAGAATTAATCACAAATGCATATAATCCAAGCCACCCTGGTATCCCTAAGCAGCCTGTTCCTCAGAAGGTAGCTGAAGTACCAGCATGTCATCTGGAGGCTTGCCAGACATGCAGATGACTAGACCCACCTATGGAATCAGAGTCTGTGTTGGGATGGGATCCTTAGGTGATGTACATGGTGCTGCGTGGGATACCTTAATCTAGAAGATACTCCCCACAAGCCTTGCAAGTCTTTCCATCCAAAACAGCCAAGTGCCTGCCCCTTCCAAGCCCTTGGACATTGAACTAATAAACTTTCTTTCCAGCAAGTTGCTTACTTCCTTCTTCCCCTTATGACACATGGCTCACAGTCCAGATCGTGATCGGGTGGCTGACAGCTGCCTGTTTACTGCCTGGAGCAGTAGTGGTCATGTTCTGTAGGAAAGAAACTCTGTCATCATGGAGCAAACTTGGGCTTCTTACATCAATTCCTTAAATCAGAACTCCCTGCCTAGACGAGTGGAGGTGACCAATGGAAACTATTTTTCAGGTAGGAAAGAGAAAGAAAGATGGAGAGTTCTGGGGTCAGAAGAAGCATAAGATGGCAAATTCCAAAGACGAAGGCTTCCTTATCAGTCCTGGTTGTGAGACTTCAGGAATGGGATGGGTGTTCTATCTAGATTATGTTGGGGGATGCTAGGCTTAGGGTCTGGTAGCTTTAGTCTACCAGAATCACCTAGAGTATTGGAAAAGAGTGAAAAGCTGTTCTGTTTATGGAAGACATATATTTACTTGATAAAGTATTTTCCTTATCCCCAGGCAGAATGAAATCTACAGCCTGGCATCACTCCTTGCTATGGGCTGTCATATTTCCGCCATTTGAAGGGTTGTTTTATTTATTTATTTAACTTGACAGAACATTGGGAAAGGAGGGAGCAATTCACCAGTATTGCCTAGGAAGGGGAAACTTATCTTTGAGCAGTGAAGATTTTTCACACTGCTGAGAAATTACTGCAATTTGACACATGAAATCTAAGGCACAGTTAAGCGTGAGGTTGAAAAATTGTCTTTTGTTGGCTTTATTATAACCAAAAAATTCATGTCACCGCTCTCCGCGTTTTCCCACGGTTAGCAAGCCCTCCGCCTGTGCCTCAGAGAGCCAGCTAGCTCTCTCTCTGCATTGTTAGAACAGGGGAAATAGGACTTGCTGCTGGAAATGACNCATGAGAAGTTTGGGGTAGAAGAGGAGAGGAGAGAAAAGCCAGGACGCAGCATGGACTCTGAGGTGTGTAGCAGGTGCTTGTGATACAGAGGGAGCCAGGACGCAGCATGGACTCTGAGGTGTGTAAGAGGTGCTTGTGATACAGAGGGAGCCTGGAGGCCAGCATGGACTCTGAGGTGTGTAAGAGGTACTTGTGATACAGAGGGAGCCTGGATGCCAGCATGCTCTTTGGTATACTAATAGGCGCCGCAGATACCCACTTACCCATCTGCCAGTGATGAAGAAATGGGTCCTTTGGCAGAGAGGAACTGGCTTCCCAAGTTCCTGAGGACTGCTGTCTTTTGTCTAACTGACAGAATTTGAGGAAATGGAGTTTCATTTGGACCTAATAATATCAAGTAAAAAGCACTGTGGTATCTGAACGATGCACACACAAAGAGACATAGATTCCAAACTATAAATGGTGGTCCCTTCAGAGAGGGAAGGTATGGGGAATGTATATCTCTTCTTTACAGTTTTATTCTCACAGTAGATATTGCTCTTCGAATCAACTAAGGAAGAGGAAAAAACCCTGTGTGGAGTGGGCTGTGGTGGATGGAGCATGTGGCCCCAGTGGACCACTAGGATTCAGATCTGGGGGTCAGGGGGTGATGCTCAGCCCTGAGTAGGTGGGGTGGAGACAGCTGCTCCTCAAGTTTGAAATGTGTCGCCCCCTTAAATGCTAATTGATCAAGCTTGTCTTACTTAGAAGAGTTCTCCAGTGAGTCTCTCAAACTTTAATATTTAACCCCATCGATGGGGGGCGTGGTTAAATGAGGACTCTGGTTCAAGATGCCCAGAGGCCTGAGTCTGCATCCTCAACACACTGGTAGATGGCAAAGATGCTGTCCAAGCAGGACCACAGCTTACCGGACTACATACCTAGAGTCACATTTGATAGGTTTGGGAGGCTTGTTGACCTGTGTTCTGTCTCTCAGGTGATGTTAGAGGGCCTGATCTACAGGTCTCACATTCTAAGAGACCGGAACTTTTGCTGGACCTCACAGCCAGAGTTAACAATATACCTTGCCGTCACTTAAGACAGCTATCTAAGACAAGATCTCCTGAGTAAATTCGGAGCATGGGGACCATGCGAGAGGGTTGAAGGGGAGGGGAGAGGCAGGGAGGGGAGCAGAGAAAAATGTGTAGCTCAATAAAATCAATAAAAAAATTCATTCAAAAAAACTTTGCACTCAAACTATTTGTTTACCCTGCTTTTAAAAGAACAATGTAATAATCAACCTTCCTTGCCTTGGATTTCCCATGCAATCAACTTCTACAACCTAAGCCAATGCACACCTGTTAGTCTTAAATTGTGTGCTCTTCCATGCCCCTGGCCCAGACAGCAAATGTGTATCATTTACTGAAAGCAGCAAACACAGAAGTTGAAAACAGCTTCTTAAAATCCACCATAAAAGTTGAAAGTAGCCATTCTTCTTCAGACAGAGGATCGAAGACACAGAGAGCAGGAAGGAGAAAATCCAAATCTGGACCGTTCTTGGTTAAACAATGTCAAGGGGAAGAGCTTTTCTTTCTTTCCTTACGGTGACACCTATGCAATTATTAGTGATTCAGAATTAATCACAAATGCATATAATCCAAGCCACCCTGGTATCCCTAAGCAGCCTGTTCCTCAGAAGGTAGCTGAAGTACCAGCATGTCATCTGGAGGCTTGCCAGACATGCAGATGACTAGACCCACCTATGGAATCAGAGTCTGTGTTGGGATGGGATCCTTAGGTGATGTACATGGTGCTGCGTGGGATACCTTAATCTAGAAGATACTCCCCACAAGCCTTGCAAGTCTTTCCATCCAAAACAGCCAAGTGCCTGCCCCTTCCAAGCCCTTGGACATTGAACTAATAAACTTTCTTTCCAGCAAGTTGCTTACTTCCTTCTTCCCCTTATGACACATGGCTCACAGTCCAGATCGTGATCGGGTGGCTGACAGCTGCCTGTTTACTGCCTGGAGCAGTAGTGGTCATGTTCTGTAGGAAAGAAACTCTGTCATCATGGAGCAAACTTGGGCTTCTTACATCAATTCCTTAAATCAGAACTCCCTGCCTAGACGAGTGGAGGTGACCAATGGAAACTATTTTTCAGGTAGGAAAGAGAAAGAAAGATGGAGAGTTCTGGGGTCAGAAGAAGCATAAGATGGCAAATTCCAAAGACGAAGGCTTCCTTATCAGTCCTGGTTGTGAGACTTCAGGAATGGGATGGGTGTTCTATCTAGATTATGTTGGGGGATGCTAGGCTTAGGGTCTGGTAGCTTTAGTCTACCAGAATCACCTAGAGTATTGGAAAAGAGTGAAAAGCTGTTCTGTTTATGGAAGACATATATTTACTTGATAAAGTATTTTCCTTATCCCCAGGCAGAATGAAATCTACAGCCTGGCATCACTCCTTGCTATGGGCTGTCATATTTCCGCCATTTGAAGGGTTGTTTTATTTATTTATTTAACTTGACAGAACATTGGGAAAGGAGGGAGCAATTCACCAGTATTGCCTAGGAAGGGGAAACTTATCTTTGAGCAGTGAAGATTTTTCACACTGCTGAGAAATTACTGCAATTTGACACATGAAATCTAAGGCACAGTTAAGCGTGAGGTTGAAAAATTGTCTTTTGTTGGCTTTATTATAACCAAAAAATTCATGTCACTGCTCTCCGCGTTTTCCCACGGTTAGCAAGCCCTCTGCCTGTGCCTCAGAGAGCCAGCTAGCTCTCTCTCTCTCTCTGCATTGTTAGAACAGGGGAAATAGGACTTGCTGCTGGAAATGACAGAGTGGCCACACTGCCCACTGGGCAAGGTAAATCATGATGGCTGCTTCTGAAAAAAGAATTATTTTGAATATTTTTAACTCTAAAGTGAATTACATATTCGGACAGACTGAAAAGTCTACCTCCATTAAACGATGCTGAATTATCCAATCAGTGGTCTTTGTCTTTTTTTCTGTATTCATTAAGAGGCCTTTGTTTGTCTTCTATGCCATATTTAACAAATTTTACTTAGATGTTTGCACATTTTGCATAAAGCTTTCATTTAGCTGGAGAAATACAAATATCTGGATGCAATGTCAGCCTTTAAGAGGTTTTTTTTCCCTTTTCCCGTGGCAATTATTGTCTTTCAGGGTCACTGGCCCACCTGTCATTCTCCAAAGGGGATATCATTACCGTGACTGACCTCCAGCCGATCCACGTTAGAGCAGAAGTGAAGAACGGAGAGCAGGTTCTGGGTGTGGTCAACATACCTCTTGAATACAAAGGTACAGTGTACAAAACGCTTCCTTTCACTCTTGAGAATTTTGGTAGAACACGGGTACAGGAGGGGAGGGAAGGTCATTTCTGTCTAGTTTTCTCCAGTGATGTCATGAAAGGAAGCCAGGTTATCAGCTGGGTCTTGGCGAGTGGGGAAACAATAGGAAGTGGGCATTTTCCAAACACCATGCGTGGTCCTGCTCCTGGGACAGGATTCTCCTGATGATGTTGACATCAGTCTGCAAAGCCCTGTACCCACACTCACGCTATGGCGCCAACTCCGTGCCTGTTGGAGACAACAGCTGAAGAAACCCCTTAGCTTTTCTCTCTTGTGCTGGATCTGGTGGTGAAATGTCCCCATGCAAGAATAAAGCCAGTATTAGAAACTGCGGCCAAGACTACCAAGCTGTAGACATTAACAGTGTTGCCCAATTGTGACGTTGTTTGTTTTGCTTCTGAGACAGAAAGAGGAATAAAAATACTCACCCCTTATAACTAAGAGTATATGAAATAAATAAATCACAATCTGAATTACTTTGGTGTCTACAGTGGGGTCAGTTAGGAAACACCAAGAGAAGAGAAACAAGAGAGTGAGCAGGGTGTATGTAAGGCAGAAGCAGGCTGAGAAAGAGGAAGACACAAGCATGCGCAGAGGTGATCAGGATTTAAGAGCCAGAGAGAGCAATTCTAGGTGGGCGGCAAAGCTCCAGTGCAGGTGCGGTGACTTTCACCTCCATCGCTGAGATAGGGATGGTTCTGCTGGTGCTTTGGGGACACTGATGGCTATTTTGGATCCCCCATAGTAGGTTCTCCGATGCAGTAAGCCAGACCAAGCCGAATTAAAAAGACCAGGTTTAATGAGCCAAGCACTCTGGGATGCGCAGCCTCCCGGAGGTGGGGAGGGGGACGCGAATCACATGGCCGTTCTAAAGGGGATGGTTTAAATACCCGTAGGGCCTCTCCGGGGTGATCATGTGCCCCAAGGAGAGTTCCTGCTATGGTAATAAGCTTTTGGGCGGGGGTCTTCCCCCGCACCCCCGTCCTCCGTAGAACCGGGCTTCTGGGCCCTGTTTCTCTGAGGGGTTGGGGTTTGGGGAGGCAGGAATGTTGCTGAGGTAGAATTTCCAGTAGACACCATGGTGCTACAGCTAAGGTCCTTGATGAATAATCTCTAGTCTTGAGATCCACAAGGGAGGATCCACAGAAGGTGCCAAGGTTGGTGCCAGAGCAGACGGTGCTGAATTTTGAGCAAATGATCCAAAAGTCATGTTTGATGACTTCTTTATTAATACACTGTTTGAAGACTGGAGAGAGAGCTCAGTAGTTAAGAGAACTTGCCACTTTTAGCACATGGGTTCGGTTCCCAGCACTCACAATGTAGTTGACAACCATCTGTAACTCCAGTTCCAGGGGACCCCATGCCCTCCTCTCTCCTCCTTGGATTCTACGCAGCACATGGTGTGTAGGCATACATGCAGGCAAAACACCCATACACATAAAATAAGAAAAACAAGTAAATCCTTTTAGAAGATTTACCTAAAACGCGTAGAAATGTTGAAACCGTGGACGCATCACCAACCGCACTCGACAGAAGTGGAGGAAACTAGGAAGAGCAGGATCCTGCCGGTGGCCTCTCCCCCTGAGACAGCCCCAGAGGCTCTCTTCTCTGGGTATGGACACACACTTCCCAACTCTCCCAGGGCGCAAGTGAGGACTTTAAAGCAGGAATTCCCTGGAAAAGAAGGAACGAAAAATATCAGTGTTGCTTATTCAGGCTTCTGGAAAAGCATTTCTGGGATTAACTTGGAAGGAAGGAGTCTTCTGGAATGTTCCCCAGAGCTGTGAGTCTCCTCTGATAGGCAAGGCAGAATAGAATCCTTGCCTTTCTCTTCTCCATGAGTCCTTCTTCCCAGCTGAGGCCCCGAAAGTTCTCATTTAACGCTGTGATTCTTATAGCTTAAGAGTAGGGCTTGTGTAGGGGTGTTGAGTTCATCAGCTCTGGCAACCAGAACGTCTGAAGACAGATTTTGTGGGGGAGCTGCAGCTGGCAGATGATAGGGCCTCCAGGCAGCAGGCCTGCCCAGAATCCACACCCCTGCTTGCCCTCTCCACTACTACTGTACCTACCCCCCCCCAGGAAGCAGGGACAGAAACTGCCCTAACACACAGGACTCTGTATGAGCAGCCAGAAGACCTGCCTCCTGGCTCAGGGATGCGGACTATATCCCTGCCACTCAGATTCAAAGACCTGTTGCTGCTGCTGCCGCCACTACAGTATAAAGGGACATGGAATCTGCTGGGCACTGAAGGGCTTATGAGAAGCAGGGGTGGCTCTCTCTGCCGATTCAGGTGTGAGGTTGGCAGGAACAAGGAAGAGGGGAGAAGATGTACTGGGGCACTAGGAAACCGTTCCAGGATGGCCAGAAGGCAGGAAGAGAGGCACCTCAGCGAAGAAGGCTGCCCTGGAGCTCTCCCAGTTGGGCCTGTGAGGGCACAGCTGGAATGCACAATGAAGAAGCGTCTTTGCTTCTATTGTGCCTTCTGCTTGCTGGCAGACGGGGGGTGTTGTCCAGCTTTCCAACATCTCTGCCTAACAACGTGTGAGCTTACCCAGCTCACCAAGCCACTGATGGGCACACCGTGCTTTAAAATTGTTGGGGGGGTGGTCCCAGTACCACTCAGGAGGACCCTCAAATGAAAACAGCTTCGAGAAGTAGGGTTTGAGGATGAAGCGGTAATACAGCGGCTTTGATTGGGGGGTCTGTTGCAGATTGCAGCGCAAAAAGATGGAGGGGTGGAGAGAGCAGAGGGTGGGCCTTGGAGAAGGCCAGGCAGAGCTGGACACCTGGAGAGTTACTTCCTCCTCTCTGGATTCATTTCCTGATTAGCATTCTACCATGCCTCTCTATTAAGGGTGGCCCAGAGGGTCAGATTAATCAAAGTGAAGAACATTCCTCTTTAAATTGCAATTACAAGCGTTATTTGTGTTTTGAAATTCATCAGTCACCATTCACTCCCCTTACTATTTTTATAGCATTTTGGTGAATGGAACAAACAAATTTTTCAAGGCCTTACAAGGCAGAAATGTTCTCACGTTGTGATGAAGGGAGGGAGGCGGGCTGGCTGTGTGGTGGGTATTAAAATTGAACAGGCAGTTTCTGAATAAAGCAACGTGTGATTTATGAGTCAGAGCTAAAAGCTGGTGTTTTTAGTAAACCTGCATGAAACGGGGGTCACGCACGTTAGCACTGCATTTGGGGATTCTGTTAAGGAACACTTGCTAGTGGCCATTTGAAGGCGTAAGTCATAAACAATCCCACACCAGNTATCTCAGCGGCTATTGGCTGAAGGAGCGGAAGGAGCTCTCACAACAGCCATTCTGCTTATTCTTATATCAGAGCAGTCGGGTGGGGACCACTGTTTTCCATCCAGTTATACAGCATCAGGGTATGCATTTGAGAGACATCTGTAGTGTTTTCTTCCTGGTTTCAATGTGTAGCCTTTTCCCTTAGCATAGCAGAAAATGGATATGGTCAACCCTGCTCCTGTCTGTTGCGGTGGTGGACACCAGTAGCATATGTGGAAGAGGCAGAGGCAGGAATATCAGGAGTTTGAGAACAGCCTAGGCTACACCTTTTTGGCTGGAGAAATGGCTCAGCGGTTAAGAGCACTTCTTGCTCTTCCAGGGTACCCGAGTTCAGTTCCCAGCATCCAGTTTCGATGGTTTACAATCACTTGTAAGTCCAGCTCCAGCTCCAGCAAGTCTGAGTCCTTCTTGTGGCCTCTTCACACACCTTCACACACATATACATAATAGTTGGAAGAGGAGGGGGAGGTAGAAGAGAAAGAAAGGGAAGAGAGAAAACCTTACATTTTGAGCAAAAAAAAAAAAGAAAACAAAAAAAATTAAGTTGGAAGAAGGAAGATTCAAACATTTTCTAACATAAGACTTCCTAAATCTCACAATGTAAGAGAGGGATTGGTATCCCTATTCCTTCTCTACATGGAAAAGAAGATCTTTCGATGCTCAAGTGTCTTCTATAAAATGGCATGTCTGCATTATAGTCTACATGGATCCTCACAGCTATTTAAATCGCTTCTAGATTACTTATTATATCTAGCAGAAAGTAAATGGTATATAAGTAGTTGGTCTGGACAGATTCAGGAATGATTTTTTTGTTTTGTTTTGTTGTTTTTAGGACAGTCTCCTTATGTAGCACAGACTGGCCTTGACCTCACTATCCTCCCACCTCGTCCTCATGAAATCAAATTTTTCCCCAAATGTTTTTATCATAGCTGGTTCTGAAGATACAGAACCTGCAGGTGGAGGGCCAGCCATTTTGTTACTGTCTTCTTTCATGCTTATTGTTCCGAGATATAAGGGGAGAAGTAAGTGATAAAATTGAATTTTAAACACTGGGCTGAACATCAGAAAGGTCTGCTTTTGAATGTTAAACCCTGCCATTGTTTGTTTGTGTCCTCAAGGGTGGAAATTCTGACAGACAAGAAGGCAGGCACATAGGAGCACAGTGCATGCAGCATCCAGACACAGGCACATAGTTGCACTCTGCATGCAGCATCCAAACACAGGCACATAGGAGCACAGTGCACACAGCATCCAGACACAGGCACATAGGAGCACAGTGCATGCAGACACAGACACATAGGTACACTCTGCATGCAGCATCCAGACACAGGCACATAGGAGCACAGTGCATGTAGCACCCAGACACAGGCACATAGGAGCACAGTGCATGCAGCATCCAGACACAGGCACATAGGAGCACAGTGAATGCAGCATCCAGACACAGGCACATAGTTGCACTCTGCATGCAGCATCCAGACANCCTGCAAAGCCACCTTTCTCTGTTGAAATGATATGTTTAAGTGTCCTTCCTCCACCCTTTGCAAACTAGGTGCAGGGACCAATCTTAGAGCTAACACTGTGGGTAGCGGATAGCAGATTCTACATGAGCTGGGCTGAGCCCAGGCGTTCATAGGAATCAGTTACTGAGTTCATGAACACGAAGCCCAATTGCCATCTACCCGTTTGGTTGCGTCGCTTTCTTCCAATTAGGAAAATGGATGATCTGCTGAAAACTGAACGAATGGTAGGGTCAACAATAGCTGTGCGAAGTAATTTATTGCTTATCCGTCCACACAGGCCCTCCTATTCTGCTCATTTTGACAACTAAATCTCTGATCCAGTTTGTTAACTTTACAGATAAAAAAATTTTTTTTCAACTCTCAAATCCTATTTGGCTGTCAAAGTCCCTGCCAGGATGCGTAGCTGAGCAAAATAAATTTTTTGCTTACTCCCTGAACATGCTATGTTTTGCTGTTAAGCCCAGAGAAGAGCTTCTTGGGCTGTGAAGGATCTGAGGCTGACACCTGCAAGCATTTCCCATTCAGAACAAGGCAAGGGAAACAGGTGTGGGATAAACGCACTTGCCATCCGAGTTAGCCCTACTTTAGAACGCCGCAGTTCACAGAACAGTATTGTCTAAAGCCTCAGGAATCTAGTGCAGCTCCCAGTGCAACCACAAGCAATTCTGCCCTGATTGCTCTAACCTACATGGCCATCTTTCGCTGTACAGGGAGAAACTAATGAGATGAAGAGCTTTCTGGGATGGGAACCTG
>LOEQ01020138.1:0-11431 GCA_001685075.1 Bramus lutescens
GAGCAAGACTCGGCCACACTTGAACCTGTTAGGCAGAGTGAACCGCCTGGGTACCAGTCAGGTAACTGCGTTTGTGGAAACGTAGTCATAGTGAGTGTGAGGTTCTGAGGATCCCACTCACACTGCATTGTCATTCTTTCCTGTCTTCTGAGCTGGTAAGGAGTGACTTCATTTTAGGATAAAAATAAGTCCCTCACATCTGGAGTGTAGCTTTTCTTTGGCTATGATTTTCTTAATTGACTTTTTATCAGAGGAAGAGGCAGTGGTGGGTAATTGTTACTAAATATTGTCTTTGTAATCTTGAATCCTCCCCTCTTCTCCACAGACAGTTAAGCCTTTGAAAAATCCTGGTTGGGAGGCAATTAGAGCTTCTGCACAGAACCTCAGCCAGAGCCCCTCACCCACTTCTGCAGACCCTACTGGCCTGGCTTGTTCCTTCATATGTAATTCTTCTTTTGAGACAAGGTCTTACCCTATAGCACAGCTCTTGAACTCACTATGTTGGCCCAGGCTAGCCTTGTACTTGGCAGCAATCCTCCTGCCTCAGCCTCACAAGTGCTGAGATTATAGGTTTAAATTACCACACCCAGCCCAGATTCTTCTTATTAAAATGATTCTTCTACTCTTTTTTTTATTACAAGTTGTTTGCCAGATCCAATAATCTGCTCTGGGACCTACTGAATGCTTGAAGATTTGTGGCATTGTCTTTCTCTACCTATAGGTGAAAGTGGTGATCTTTTTGAGGGTCAGACAACCTTGTGAAGTCCCTGAGTCGGTTACATACACATTAATGTCAAGTAGCCATAGTTGGCGGAGGGAGGGAAGGAAGATGATAGAGGAGTATTAACTATTCTAATTTGTGCTGATAAACTTCACTTATCAAGATAACATATTTTTGGCTGCATGCATCTGAAACTTCATCTTGCCTCATGTGTTTTCCATTGTTTTCTTTCTCAACAGACTAGCTCATGTCCTCCTCTCACCTTCATTCCTTTGTTCATAGTGTCCGTCCTCACTCCCTCTTCCCCTTGCAACTCCATCCTGTTTCTTTCTGTTCCCCTTTATGTTGATCCTTTGGCAGAAAGTACTGGTGGCTCGGCCTGCATGCCGCTCTCTCCTCTTCTGCTGGCATGTCATGGTGGCACTGTTGTGTTCTTTTCCTCTTCCCTTTTACTAACAGATGCAGACCAAACTGGAACATGCCCGCATTAAGGAGCTTGAACAGAGCCTGCTCTTTGAAAAGACCAAAGCTGACAAACTCCAGAGGGAGTTAGAAGACACTAGGGTAATGGTTTTCACTATTTAATGAAGCAGCTTCACGCGTGTGAGTGGTGGACACATCGGGTGATATGCCTGCTGTTGGCCTGAGCCTTGACCCAGTGGTTCAGCCTGAGTTTGGTCTCAGTTCCGCTCAGGTATTCATGAGCACAGAGTGATGCAGAGTAGGTGCAGGTGTTTTACTTAAAGTAGTTTATCAAAAGTAAAGACTCAACCAAAATCAGATTAGAAACCTAAAAACTTATAAAAACTCCATGGTTGCCCACAACTGTATTTGAGTTTCTTTGTATTAATACTTTGAAATACTGCTCTCCAGTTTCTACAAGCAGTCACTTGTCCTCTTATAGTCCTGGTCACAGGTTTTTGTTTTTGTTTTTTTTTAAGTAATTCATGCTACTTCCTGTCCTTGCTCTGGCCTGTTGAGAAAAAGAAATGGAAACATTAGCTCTTTTTGATGATATATTATAAAGACTTTGACCCCAATTATATTTTCCTTTTCTTTTTTTCCTCTTGATGGCTGAGCTCACATCTCCCTTCTTTCTGTCACCAAGGTTAAAAATCTCAGAGGTTAGAAAGAACAGGTGTATTGGGAAAAGAATGAATTATTTTGGGGCTTGGGCATCAGTCCTGTTTTAATTAATATATTAAAGCACCTATAGAAGTGTCATGCCATGCATTCTCAGTAGGTGATATTATTCTCACCCTTCTATAGATTTTTATAGAGCAAGGACACTAAGCACAAAGTTGTTAAAATTTTTGGTTACAATTACACAGCAAATATTAATAGTGGAACTAGAATTTCCCTCCAGGTCATTTGGCTCCAGAATCTGTGCCCTTAACCGTTACAGGATGGACTCTTTTAATTTGTGCTAAAAGAGATAATCAGCATCACTCACATGTAAAAATATATATTCATGTATGTACCTGTTAAATAAATCATGTTTAACTGTGATTGGCCTTAACTTTAAATTTAAAAAATTACTTTTTATCTATCCAATCAAATTTGTTACCCTGACTTTTCTTTTGAATCAATAGTATTTGTAGAATTCTTTCGGTGTGAAATCATTGATATAAAAATTTAGACAAATGAATAATCTTCCTTTTCTCAATCATAAGTTTTTTTCCTAATGAAGAAAAGAGGGTAGGGAGATAGCACATTTGGTAAGGTGCTTGTCTTGTAAGCACGATGAGCTGAGGTTAGTCCTCAGAACCCAAGGAGAAAAAAGCCGGGCATGGTGGTGCACACTTGTAATCCCAGCCCTGGGGAGGCAGAGACAGGATTCCTGAAACCTGCTTGGTAGCTAGCCAGTCTGGTCTACTTGGCAAACTTCAAGTCAATGAGAGATCCTGTTTAAAAAACCAAGGTGGTCAGAGCCTAAGGAAGACAGTTGCTATCTCATCTGGCTTCCATATGCCTTGTACACATATACACATACAGACACACAGGTGTGTGCACAGACACACATACATACAAATAATAAATGAGTAGATAAATAAAGGTGGGCATAGTGGCTCATGCCTGTAATCCTAGCACTTGGGATGCTGAAACAGGAACATTGCCACATGTTCAGGGCTAGCCTCGACCACACAGACCAAAGCCAGTCTCAGTACAGAGTTAAGACTCTGTCTAAAAAAAAGCAAAAGCAAAAAGGAGAAGAAATAAGTGGTTTTAGTTGGCTTCAGAAATTAATGAAAGGTTCCCAGCATATTTGGTAAGGAAAAAAATTGAAAGAACGAGAAAAGAATAATGACAATTTGGTACCGTTTCTGTACAAGCAGAGGATGCAAGACTTGATTTGGGAAATCCTTGGGGCTTAGGAGATAGAGACCCTTTGGTGTGGCTGAAGTAAGGAAATACACTTTTTTTTTTTAACTTCTAAACCCATGTCTTAGTTTTGTCAGCAAATTTACTGTTTTCTGCTGGATAATAAGGAATCCATTTGCAAATGGACTTCTGCAGCCATTTCAAATAGAGTTTACAGCCCTCCATAGCAATGTCTTCTACTGGTCCTCACTCTTGGTATGCCAAGTGGTCCATCAAATCCCCACACCCCCTGCAGTCCTTTTAAGAAAGTATTTTAGACTTTCCCTAAGCTTTAAGTCCAGTTCATACCCACTCACCTGGTACTGTAGAAATGTGAGCAAATGTTAGAAACAGTTCCTGACTTTATGGCCGTAAACTAGCAGGAGTGCAACTGAGGGCAGACTTTGTGAAGGAAAATTTAAAATAGAAGTGACAGAGTGCCACATAAAGAACCATCATCCTAATATTTGAATTGACGCTCTCTCACCTATTGAATTTGATGATCTTATGTTGTAACCTTGCAGCAAGGGGTTCATTGATGCTTTGTATCTAAGAAATTCATGGATCCTCCCCTCTCTTGAGAACAGAATATAAATGAATTAACATGATTAATCTCAAGCATATATATAACCACGAAGTACCACAGCTTCAGTCAGTTCTGAGCAGTGACTGTGCAATGCATCCCTCCCTCTGGTCTTCTGGACATCTTACTGAGCATTACAGCATACTGGGGTGAACAGAGGAAGCAGAAGACACTCATCCTGCGTTCTCTGTCCCTGTAAAGGCAACACAAGAAAAGTTTGTTGAAATCTGGGACCACTGGGATTTTAAAACTACTTGTATCCCCTTCTGTTTCCCAGGTTAGTTAAGATACCATTTCACACATATTCTTTGTACCAAACTGAGAGCCTAGGAGGAAGCAGTAGAGAAAATTTTTCTTAGACTAAAAGACCAAGTTGAGAAAGTGTGTGTGTGTTTTTTTCCCCTTAAAGCTCCAGAGCTTAGGTAGAATCCTAAGTGTGTGGAAGTAGCAAGAGTCTTGTAATTAAATCACACATTCCATTGTGTACATACTAATGCTGAGAACCACTGGGTTAGGGAAATAAGATACGTATGTCAGAGTGTTGACAGAGTTACAAAAGCCAGAAAGGGGTCTTTCTGTGAGAGTCTAATGTATAATTGCAGGTAAGTTATCTTTTAATGTTATTTTCAGAAGCCAATAAATTCTTCATTATCCAACTGAGGCTTTTATTCTTCAGACAATGCATTTCTCATTGAAACATGGATAACGTTAGATCTTGTACACCTCTTATCTAATAGAAGTAGAATGCAAGCCACATATACAAAATCTTAATTTTCTGATACCCACATGAACTGTTTAGTAAGTTATAGGTGAAGTTAATTTGAATAAAATATAAAAACAGTATATCTAAAATGTTATTTCATCATACAATGACAATTAAAATCATTAAGATATTTTATGTCTGCTTTTCTCTGACTTTTCAAATCCTGATGTGTGTCTCAGCACATCCTGCTTCAAATGAGCCACATTACAGTGCTCAGCCTTACATGGCTGGTGACTGTGCATGCTTTAACTGACAGGTCAGGCTTCAGTCACCAGCCTCAGATGGAGTAGCACCTGAAGTGCTACTGAACGCAGTCTGAGTGAAGGAAGGAAGAAAAACTGGCTAACTGAGCTTGCTTTCTTCCAGGAGGCAGGTTATTGAGCACTTTGGAAGCTACTATTTCTGTTAACTTATTATCAGATAATGAGTGCTTCCTGGTTAAGTATCTTTGGTGGAGAAACAGATATTGTTGGAGTGAAGTAAGCATTTGGGATTTCATAATGGTGGAAGTTTGCTAAAGATTTTTTCCTCTATTTTTTTATTGATATTTATTTTGCTAAAGATTTTAATCCCATGTTAGATCCTCCAGAATTGAGTTTAAGACATTATCTCAGTGAGGGAGACATTAATACATGTAATATCTTGACTTTGCTTGATTCTGGGGGGTTTGTAAAGAGCTTCAGAACTAAGAAAATCACCAGTGATTTGCTATTTCAATGCTCTCTGTTTCTTATGACCGCTGTTAATAGGTGGCTACAGTTTCAGAAAAGTCCCGAATAATGGAACTAGAAAAAGACCTAGCCTTGAGAGTACAGGAAGTAGCTGAGCTCC
This sequence comes from Bramus lutescens, assembly GCA_001685075.1. Classification (NCBI taxonomy): domain Eukaryota; kingdom Metazoa; phylum Chordata; class Mammalia; order Rodentia; family Cricetidae; genus Bramus; species Bramus lutescens. Next base: position 5,260 of record LOEQ01020138.1, read on the forward strand.
GAAGAAGGCTAGAGTCCAGTAAGCCTCCCGGGGATGTGGATATGTCTCTTTCTCTTTTGCAAGAAATAAGTGCTTTGCAAGAAAAGCTAGAAGCCACACATACTGACCACCAGAACGAGATGACTTCTCTGGCGGACCGCTTTGGAGCTCGGGAAGAGACATCTCAGAAGGAGATCAAGGCTCTGCACGCTACCACTGAAAAGCTTTCCAAAGAGAACGAGTCCTTGAGAAGCAAACTTGACCACGCCAACAAGGAAAATTCCGATGTGATAGCTCTGTGGAAGTCTAAGCTGGAGACCGCCATCGGATCCCACCAGCAGGCAATGGAGGAGCTGAAGGTGTCTTTCAGCAAAGGGATTGGAACGGACTCAGCTGAATTTGCTGAGTTAAAGACACAAATAGAGAGACTGAGACTAGATTATCAGCACGAAATAGAAACTTTACAGAGTAAACAGGACTCTGAACGATCTGCTCACGCAAAAGAGATGGAGACCCTGAAGACTGAGCTGATGGAAGTCATTAAAGAGAAGGAGGACAGCCTAGAGGCCATCAAAGCGAGACTGGACAGTGCAGAAGACCAGCATCTAGTGGAAATGGAAGACACGTTAAACAAACTGCAGGAGGCTGAAATAAAGGTAAAGGAGCTAGAAGTTCTGCAAGCCAAGTACAATGAACAAACCAAGGTCATTGGTAATTTTACATCCCAGCTCAAGGTTGTTGAAGAAAAGCTCTTGGATCTTGATGCACTTCGGAAAGCCAATTCCGAAGGTAAATTGGAAATCGAGACACTTAGACAGCAGCTTGAAGGAGCTGAAAAGCAGATTAAAAATTTAGAGATGGAAAGGAACGCTGAAAGTAGCAAGGTTTGTATTGACATCTTCCGTCATTTTTACTTTTATTCTTTTCCATTTGTTATTTTTCATTGTATGTTACTTTTGAGTTGAAGTCATTCATCTTCACAATCCCTGATTTAACAGGAATTGTGTGATGCACCCACTTGAGTATCATAGAATACCTTCTGAGGATCTCAAATATGTTTTCATATGAGATCAGGGCAAATAATGGCCAGACATGTGAATTTTGGTTTATTATCATTTGGAAACCTTATCTGCTACCTTATCTCTTGGTCGTGATATAAACTCCTATTTAAGTTTAATTCTAGGCTGTTTAAAAATAGAGCTTCTTAAAAAAAACTCCATTTAAATAGAGCTGACTCCCTAAAACAGTGGTGTTAAGGTGAATATAAAGGAAAGAGAAGAGAGAGAGATTGACTTAAAAACTCAGATTAGGCATGATGGTACATGCCTGTAATACTTAGGATGATGCAGCAGGAGGTTTTCCAGTTTAGTTCCAGGCCGTCCTGGACTGCATAAAGAGACCCTGTCAAAAAAACAATCAAAACCAAAGCAAAGCTCTCTTTTAACCCTTTCTGCCCACATCACTCCCTTGCTTATAGAGGGTATAAATGTAGAACATGAACGCTGGAGTGCTTCTTAACTGTAAATTAGCATACTAAGATAAGCCATGCTCACAACGAAGTAAGTATGGTATGCATTATTAGCATACTTTTGTGCCACGATGAAGAAAGTTTGTCGTATGATGCCATGACCAAAGCAACTTAAAGAAGGAGTTACAGTTCAGAGGGTGAGTTCATGATCATTGTGGCTAGGGGCATGGCAGGAGGCAGGCAGGCAAGTGCTAGAGCAGTAGCTAAGAGTTTACATCTTGATCCATAAGCGTGGGGTGGAGTGAGAGACCCTGGGAATAGTGTAGGCTTCTGAAACCTCACCTCCTCCAGGAAGGCCACACGTCCTGATACTTCCCAAACAGTACATTAGCTGGAAATCAAGTATTCAAATCTATGATCCTGTGGGAGCCGTTCTCATTCAAACCATCACACCATCCAACCTTTGCATTTGGAGGTAGGGATCTTAGTGTGTACCCCTGGGTACCCTCGAACTCATGCCCTTGAACTCATAATCCTTCTGCCTTTTCCTCTCAAGTGCTGGGGTTACAACATGTACCACTATATCCCTGTTCCTTGTGGTTTTTGTTTTTTTCAAGACAGCTTGGCCTAGGGCTGGCTTTGTATCCCAGGCTGGCCCTGAGTTCTCAATGGTCCCCCTGCTTTGGTCTTCCAAGTCCTGGGATTAATATAGGCATAGGCCTCTACTTTCCTGGCCGTTCCTTTTTGTGTGTTTTATTTGGGGAGATGGGGAAACTAGATAAATGTGGTGCTTGTCAAGGATTAGGAAATGAAAATATCTACCAGCTATGTCTCCTGCCAGCAAGCTCTGCTAAATATCAGCTTCTGTTCTTCAGGGGAATCTTTCCCAGTCCTGCCACTAGTGGAGGTTCTGGTACTGGTGAGGAATGATTTTTGTGGAAGAAGCTGCTCTATTGGCAAAGAAGAAATTGTGCTGGCTAAACTGGGAGAGGTGAAGGCAGATAAACAACAAAAGTCGGCTAAGTAACCAAACTTGAAAATAAAGTAGCTGCAGGAAAAATGTCTCTAGTCACATGTGGTTCTGAAATAGCAATAAAAAACAAGTTAACTAGAAGAGAATAAAGCTGGGTTCTAATTGCTAATATCTAACTGATCTTTAAATAGGACTCAAGTGTTGAAAATTTTAAGTATACAAATATACAGAATAATACAGACTACCATTGTAAGGTGCCTAGGGTCTGTCTATGCTAAGCACAGGCTCTACTACTGAACTACATACACAGCACTCGGGTTTTTAAAGATCAGGAGAAAATTTGATCAGTTAGCTCATTTAGGAAGTAAATACCAGCACTTCCTGCTTTAGACCATGTTNTAAAGGTAAAGGAGCTAGAAGTTCTGCAAGCCAAGTACAATGAACAAACCAAGGTCATTGGTAATTTTACATCCCAGCTCAAGGTTGTTGAAGAAAAGCTCTTGGATCTTGATGCACTTCGGAAAGCCAATTCCGAAGGTAAATTGGAAATCGAGACACTTAGACAGCAGCTTGAAGGAGCTGAAAAGCAGATTAAAAATTTAGAGATGGAAAGGAACGCTGAAAGTAGCAAGGTTTGTATTGACATCTTCCGTCATTTTTACTTTTATTCTTTTCCATTTGTTATTTTTCATTGTATGTTACTTTTGAGTTGAAGTCATTCATCTTCACAATCCCTGATTTAACAGGAATTGTGTGATGCACCCACTTGAGTATCATAGAATACCTTCTGAGGATCTCAAATATGTTTTCATATGAGATCAGGGCAAATAATGGCCAGACATGTGAATTTTGGTTTATTATCATTTGGAAACCTTATCTGCTACCTTATCTCTTGGTCGTGATATAAACTCCTATTTAAGTTTAATTCTAGGCTGTTTAAAAATAGAGCTTCTTAAAAAAAACTCCATTTAAATAGAGCTGACTCCCTAAAACAGTGGTGTTAAGGTGAATATAAAGGAAAGAGAAGAGAGAGAGATTGACTTAAAAACTCAGATTAGGCATGATGGTACATGCCTGTAATACTTAGGATGATGCAGCAGGAGGTTTTCCAGTTTAGTTCCAGGCCGTCCTGGACTGCATAAAGAGACCCTGTCAAAAAAACAATCAAAACCAAAGCAAAGCTCTCTTTTAACCCTTTCTGCCCACATCACTCCCTTGCTTATAGAGGGTATAAATGTAGAACATGAACGCTGGAGTGCTTCTTAACTGTAAATTAGCATACTAAGATAAGCCATGCTCACAACGAAGTAAGTATGGTATGCATTATTAGCATACTTTTGTGCCACGATGAAGAAAGTTTGTCGTATGATGCCATGACCAAAGCAACTTAAAGAAGGAGTTACAGTTCAGAGGGTGAGTTCATGATCATTGTGGCTAGGGGCATGGCAGGAGGCAGGCAGGCAAGTGCTAGAGCAGTAGCTAAGAGTTTACATCTTGATCCATAAGCGTGGGGTGGAGTGAGAGACCCTGGGAATAGTGTAGGCTTCTGAAACCTCACCTCCTCCAGGAAGGCCACACGTCCTGATACTTCCCAAACAGTACATTAGCTGGAAATCAAGTATTCAAATCTATGATCCTGTGGGAGCCGTTCTCATTCAAACCATCACACCATCCAACCTTTGCATTTGGAGGTAGGGATCTTAGTGTGTACCCCTGGGTACCCTCGAACTCATGCCCTTGAACTCATAATCCTTCTGCCTTTTCCTCTCAAGTGCTGGGGTTACAACATGTACCACTATATCCCTGTTCCTTGTGGTTTTTGTTTTTTTCAAGACAGCTTGGCCTAGGGCTGGCTTTGTATCCCAGGCTGGCCCTGAGTTCTCAATGGTCCCCCTGCTTTGGTCTTCCAAGTCCTGGGATTAATATAGGCATAGGCCTCTACTTTCCTGGCCGTTCCTTTTTGTGTGTTTTATTTGGGGAGATGGGGAAACTAGATAAATGTGGTGCTTGTCAAGGATTAGGAAATGAAAATATCTACCAGCTATGTCTCCTGCCAGCAAGCTCTGCTAAATATCAGCTTCTGTTCTTCAGGGGAATCTTTCCCAGTCCTGCCACTAGTGGAGGTTCTGGTACTGGTGAGGAATGATTTTTGTGGAAGAAGCTGCTCTATTGGCAAAGAAGAAATTGTGCTGGCTAAACTGGGAGAGGTGAAGGCAGATAAACAACAAAAGTCGGCTAAGTAACCAAACTTGAAAATAAAGTAGCTGCAGGAAAAATGTCTCTAGTCACATGTGGTTCTGAAATAGCAATAAAAAACAAGTTAACTAGAAGAGAATAAAGCTGGGTTCTAATTGCTAATATCTAACTGATCTTTAAATAGGACTCAAGTGTTGAAAATTTTAAGTATACAAATATACAGAATAATACAGACTACCATTGTAAGGTGCCTAGGGTCTGTCTATGCTAAGCACAGGCTCTACTACTGAACTACATACACAGCACTCGGGTTTTTAAAGATCAGGAGAAAATTTGATCAGTTAGCTCATTTAGGAAGTAAATACCAGCACTTCCTGCTTTAGACCATGTTSATGTTCAAATTCAGGTGTTGAAAAGTAGTATATTTTTAAAATAGRCATCAGAGGCTMGGCGGTGGAGCACACCTTTAATCCCAGCACTCYGGAGGCAGAGGCAGGCGGATCTTGAGTCTAGCCTAGTCCACAAAGTGAGTTCCAGGACAGTCAGGGCTACACAGAGAAACCCTGTCTTGAAAAAAATGAAAACAAACAAACAAACAATAAATAAATAAATGGCTGCGCTGGGTGGTGGTGGCGCACACTTTTAATCTCAGCACTCGGGACGCAGAGGCAGGCGGATCTCTGTGAATTCGAGACCAGCCTGGTCTATAAGAACTAGTTCCAGGACAGGCTCCAAAGCTATGGAGAAACCCTGTCTCCAAAAAAAAAATAAAAACCCCATAAAAAATAAAAAAATAAATGGGCCACACAATGAAACCTGTCTTGAAAAGCCAAAATAAATATAAAAAATAAGGGAAAAAAGCCATTAGAGGCTGGAGAGAAAGCTTAGCAGTCAAAACTGCTTACTGTTCTTGCAGAGAGGACCCAGCCTTGGTTTCTAGATCCAGGGGCTCTGACGCTGTCTTTTGACAGGCTTATGCACAACATAGTGCACATAAACTGAAACAGGCAAACATACATGTACATAAGTAAAATTTAACATATTTTGGCTAGATGTGACATACACTGAGTTTGAGGCCAGGCTGGTCTTCATAGAGAGTTCTGGGACAGCCAGGAGTACTCAGAAACCCTGTCTCAACAAACAAACAAACAAAACAAACAAACAAACAACCCCCCCAGGTACTCATACCTCGAACTGATTGCTTTTTAAGTTACTGGCTTCTTAGAATTAAAACAAACAAACAACTCTTTTGTGTAGTTTTTGTTGTATTTCTCATTTTTTTACATTTTATTTTTCCTTATCATTTTTTTGTTTCTTTTTTGTTCATTTGCCTCTGTACCATATAACTTGGTGTGTTAGGCTAATAGTATTACCACAGAACTCCAGAGAAAAGAACTAATGCTCAGTAACCTACGGGACACATTGGGTGAAGTCAGTCAAGCGAAGGAGACTTTGGAAAAAGAACTCCAGACTTTGGTAAGTAGCTGTTGGTTGGGAATCTGAACCTCAGCGTTTCCGGCTTTTTCCATTTAAAAGAACATTCTCCATTAAAAAAA
>LOEQ01020196.1:0-14157 GCA_001685075.1 Bramus lutescens
AGTAGAGGTGGGGCAATGAGAACAGGAGTATTCTGGGAAGAAGGAAGTTCTTTCACAGTCCTGTCCAGACCATGGAAGAAGCAGGATGTGATCTGTCCCGCTAAACAAAGTACTAAGCCATGTGGTTAACATAGATAAGGATAATGGGTTAATATAAGTTATAAGAGCTAATATGAAGCCTGAGCTAATGGGCCAATCCGTTTATAACATGTAGACTCTCTGTGTGGTTTCTTTGGGGCTTACCAGCTATGGAAACTGGGCTGGACATAAACCCCAACAAGCCGGCCCTCATGTTACACTGGCTCTTTGTGAAAGTTAACATGATAGAAAATCCCTTATCCAAATTAACTAATAGGCAGAGAAAGAAGAACCAAACTGATAATATCAGAAATGAAAAGGAGAAAATATCAACAGACAGTGAGGATATCTGGAGAATCTTAAAAACCTGTGCTCTAGAGAAAGCAAAGATGGTGGCAGCCACCAGCACCTCCTGCAGAACTCCAAGGAGGCTGAGAGACACATAGAAGCTCCCAGGGTTAGGAAGACAGTGTAAAAAGAGCCTGCAGAGCCATTAATAGTACTAAAACAACTTAAAAAGAGAAGAAACAATGGCAACTCTTATGGGAAGATGCTGTTAAAACTGAACCCATGAAATTGAAAAGAAAGATGATGGATGGCAGTTGTGATGGAGAACGTTAACTCTAAAGCTTCAGCTATTTTTTCTCAATTAGCAGGCACAAAGGTAATGCTGGATGAGTCATGGAGCTGTTGGCACCAAGGACAGGGTGATGTGCAGTGGCCTGGAGCTTCTGCAGAAATGTCATTACTAAATAGGGTCATCCCTAGGCTTGCTGGCTAGGTGGCCCCAAACATGGAATCACTAAAGTGGCAGCCCATCCTGCTGGGAGATGAAGAGTGCAGGGTAGTGGTGCTGTTCAGCAGGCTACAAGCACAAAGGTAAAGCTATACAGCAGTCACTGAGAGCAGGTAGCTCTGTGGCAGCCAGAAGCTTACACAGAACTGCCCCCAAATGCCTTACCTAGGAGCAACATCAAACAGACTCTGGGCCACAGAAGGCTATCCAAGACAAGTTGCTGTAGTGATATTTCATTTGTATAAAGCTTGCCTGAAGATCAGAGAGTAAAACAGCCTCACTGGTCAGCCTTACAGACGAGGCATTGGTAACACACACCTTTAATACCAGTAACCACACTGGTTGCCATAGAAACCAGGTGATATATATGCCTTTAATCCCAGTCCTAGAGAGGATTATAAAATGGGAGGAGACAGCTCTCAATCTCAGTCACACTCCAAGATTCATGGAGAAGGATCATCGTTTTCAGACTGAGGTCAAGGTAAGAGCATGGCTGACTGCTTTGCATTTTGGATCTTTAGGTTGAATGCCAATATCAGTCTCTGACGTTTTATTAATTGTGCATCATGTTGCAGCAATTGCCCAGTGTTTTTTGGTACTTCAGAAATAAGAAACCATGAACCAGACCAATGACTCTTAGCAATAAATATTTGCATGCAAATCTGTTTGGGATTGTGTGCAGTAGCCTGGAACTTTTGCAGAAACATGTTATTACTGAATAGGGTCATCCGTAGGCTTGCTGGCTAGGTGGCCCCAAACATGGAATCAATACAGTGGCAGCCCATTTTCTTCTGTTTCTATTTGGTGAGATAATTTGAGAGTTATTAATACTATCACTCCTTTGAGAGTCTGGTAGAATTCTGTTCTAAAACTGTCTTGCCATGGAATTTCTTTTTGTTGTTGTAAGACTTTCATTGATTACTTCTATTTCCTTAGGGGTTATAGGTCTATTTAGATTGTTTATTTTTCTAATTTTATAGAGTACATAGTTTTGATCTATGACTTAAAGATTCTTTGAACTTTCTCAGTGTCTGTTGTTATGTTTCCTTTTTCATTTCTATTTTGTTAATTTGGATATTCTCTCTTTGCCTTTTAGGTAGTTTGGATAAATTTTTCTTCCTTGTTGATTTTCTCAAAGAATCAACTCTTCATTTCATTGATATTTTTGTATTGTTCTCTTTGTTCCTATTTTATTGGTTTCAGCACTCAGTTGTCTATTTCCTGCTTTATACTCATCTCGGGTGTGTTTGCTTCTTTTTGTTCTAGAGCTCTCAAATGTGCTATTGGTTGCTAGTATGAGATCTCACTCTTTCTTTCCTTTCTCTGTTTTTTGAGACAGGTTTTCTCTGTGTAATAGTCCTGATTGCCGTGGGACTCACTTTGTAGAACAGGTTGGCCTCAAATTCACTGAGCTCTGCCTACCTCTACCTACAAGAACTATAATTAAAGGTGTGAACCACCACCACACATGACTCCCTGGTTTTTTTATGAAGGCCATTAACTTTTCTCTTAGAACCATTTTTTATTGTGTCCCATAAGTCTGGATATGTTGTACATTCATTTTCATGGAATTCTAGGAAATCTTTCATTTTTTTGTCATTTATTCCTTAACACAGTTGTTACTCAGTAGAGTATTATTCCATTTGCATGAGCTTAGAGGCTTTCTTTGTTTCTGTTCTTGTTGAAGTCCAGATTTAATTCATGGTGGTCTAATAGTATGCAGGGGTATTTAAATTTTCATGTATATGTTGAGACTTGCTTTGTGACCAAGTATGTATTCATTTTGGAGAATGTTCTACAAAGTGCTGAGAAGAAACTGTATTCTTAAAGTTCTCTGTATATGTTAGGTCCATTTGAGTCATAGCATCTGTTAGTTCCAGTCTGTTAGCTCTGTTTAATTCTTGTCTGGATGACATGTCTTTGGTGAGAGTTGGGTATTGATGTCTCCCACTATCAGCATGTAAGGGTTGATGTGTGATTTAAGAATTGGTATGTTTCATTTACAAACCTGGCTGCCCTTGTGTTTTGGGCATATATATTAAGAATTGAAAATAATCTTGATTAATTTTTTATATAAATACATTTTCTTAAAAGCAATGCAACAAAAACAGCTTTCTCTACAATGCCTGTTGCAAAATTCTGGATCATTTATTTGCCATCAGATTCTGTTCTGTCTGAGACTGTGTTGTGCCTTGTTCCATTTCCAACAGCATATCATTGTGAGACAGGGCTTACAGCTTGTTGGTAGGATGATTAAATATAGAAATAGATTTGGGGAAGATTATCTTCAGTGTGTTCTTGCAAATACAGCTGGAAAATTTCTAATATGATGAGAAAGAAGCAATCTCAACCTTCATTGAAGTTGATTTTTTACACATAGTGTCACAAAATGTAGCAATGTAATTTACTATTGTTATATAAAGACTATTATCCAGGCTACACTATACTTCAATATTTAGCAATGAAAGTGCACCCTGCTTATCAGATAATTTCATTCTTAACTGTACCAAAATTATAGTTATGAAGTAACAACAAAAATAATTATATGGTTAGGGGATACCACAACATGAGGAACTGTATTCAAGGCTCACGGCATTCAAATGCTTGGGCAGGGGGAAGACAGATGGATCCCTTGGCTCACAAACTATCCAGTGTAGCCAAGAGGTGAGCTTAAGTTCAATGAGAAACTCTGTCTCAAAAAAGGCAGTAGAGAATAATGGAGGACACTTAACATAGACCCGTGCTCCCTATGCACACTCATGGATAGTGCACCTTCCCATACATTTACACACACACATGCATACACTATGCACACACAAAATGAAGGGAAAAGAATATGCAAGAAATAATTTTGTTTGTTCAAGACTATTCATGTCACTATTAGTTACTCAAAAAATGTTGAGGGCTTTTGTCTATATTTTTGTAAGAACTTCACATAACTTGATACTCTTTTTATGAAGCTTCAGTTACCCTAATACTAAAACCACACAAAGACTCAACCAAGAAAGGTAATTACAAACAAATCTCACTCATGATCATAGTTACAAAAAGTGCTCAATAAAACACTGACAAACTGAATCCAAGAACACATCAAAAAAAAATCATCCAACATAATCAAGTCAGCTTCATTCCAGAGATTTAGGGATGGTTCAACAAAAATCTATCAATGTAATCTACCATATAAGTAAGCTGAAAGAAAAAAAACATATGATCATCTCATTAGATGCTGAAAAGCCTTTGACAAAATCCAACATCCCTTTATGATAGCCAAAACAATCCTGTACAATAAAGGAACTTCCAGACGCATCACCATCCCTGACATCAAACTCTATTCAGCTTGGTATCAGCATAAAAACAAGCAGGTTGAAGAATGGAATCGAATCAAAGATGAGAATATTAATCTATACCTATGAACATCTGATTTTTGGCAAATAAACTAAAATTACACAATGGAAAAAATGAAAGCAACATCAACAAATTTGTGCTGGCATAACTGGATGTCAACATATAGAAGAATTCAAATAGATCCATGTCTATCTCCATGCACAAAACTCAATTCCAAATGGATTACAGACCTCAATATAAATCTGACCACACTGAACCTGATAGAAGAGAAAGTGGGAAGTAACCATCAATGAATGGGCACAGGAGATGACTTCCTAAATATAACCCCAGTAGCACACACACTGAGAGCAACAATAAATAAATGGGACCTCCTAAAACTGAGAAGCTTCTGTAAAGCAAAGGCCACTGTCATTAAGACAAAAAGGCAGCCTATTGAATGGGAAAAGATCTTCACCAACCCCACATCACATAAAGGACTGATCTCCAAAATGTACAAAGAACTCAAGAAATTGGTCATCAAAAGAACAAATAACTCAATAAAAATATAAAGACCTAAACAGAAAACTCTCAACAGAGGAATCTAAAATAACTGAAAGACACTTGAGGAAATGCTCGACATCCTTAGTCATCAGAGAAATGCAAATTAAAACAATTCTGTGATTCCGTCTTACACTTGCAAAAATGTCCAAGATCAAAAATACTGATGAAAACTTATTCTGGAGAGATTGTGGGGTAAAGGAACACTCTGGTGGGAGTGAAAGCTGGTACAACCCCTTTGGATGTCAGTGTGGCGATTTCTCAGAAAGCTAACCTTCTTACCCACCAACACTGTATGAGTTTCCTTTGCTCCACAGCTCATGAACATTTGTCAACTTTTGTCTTTGTGATGATAAACAATTATATTTGATAGTAATAGAAAGAAAGTATTTATTAAGTATTGAGTATATATTCCACATTGGATACTACTGGTTTTTTTTCTTCATACAGTGGGTTGTAGAAGAACATGGCAGTGATCTTGAATTTTGGCAATTGTGCTTTTCCATAGGAATAATCTTGATATGCTAATATTTGAAGAATGATGGACATTATATGAATAGAGGAAACACTGCAAAGGAAAATTACAAAATATAAGGAAAGTCTTATTAAATATAGTCATAGAAAGTTGTTGGAAAACTTTGACATAACATTGCCTTTCCAACTTAGTAATGATCACTCAATTATTTGACTATATTTCTGTTGGAAAATCTCTATAGTCTAAGGTCTGGGGCTTGGGACTTTGTGGAACTGAAAGACACAAATTTCCAAAGTGACTGATAGCTCATTGTGTGCTGGTTTCTCGATTGCTGAAACTTCATTGCTAATTTTACAATAGGTAATTAACTCTTTCATCTAGTATCTCTGCCTTTCAGATTTCTGAGGTTCTGACATTCTCATCAGTTACTTTAACACTCATTCTGAGGCAAAAAAATTATTTATGATCATTTATGTGAGAGGTACTATTGTTCTTAATTTCTTTTGTCCTTTTTATTCCCTGGGTGATAATACAGACTCAGTGGACCACATTAATTAGAACCATTGTTTTTTCTGGGGAAAATAAAAAACATCTTAAGGTTCTTTGTTTTGGAAAAGGTGATGCATTCTGTCATAAGGTAAAATTATCCTCCTCTCAACCAAGATGAATTCTCTCACTCAGAGAATTACCATGTAGGTAAAACACATGTGTGAACAGATAATTCACAGCAGAGAAATATCAGTCCAACCTAAGTATGCACAGAGGATCTGTCTACAACTATTGGTCATAAATTATTTGCCCTCAATTTAAGCTACAGTTTTGTTCTTGGAACATATGCTTCGTGTGTTCTAGAAGAAGCAGAGAATAGGATCAGCTGAGCGTGTGTAAGTTTTGCTCATATTTTTGGAGAAGTTTTTTTACAAAAAGCTCCAGGATAAGATAAAAATAAAATGCTTATCACATAAAAATTACAAAAGAACAGTGCATATATTCACGCTTTCAATTCGATATTCCTTTCTTATTTTTCCTATCCATTTAGTTTTTCATAGCAATAAATTTCTAAAATATGTTTAGCTTCTGTGTTCTATATACTCTCGATTTGTGTCACTTCTCAGCATAATCCAAAGTAATTTTCAGTTTTTCTCTTTGAGAATTACAACTTTCATATGAGGAAGCTTCTCATTATCTCTTAGTTCTTTAAGACTGTGATTCCCACCAGAAGACATATTTGGTTGGATTAGCTCAGGTAAGAGTTTCATTACCTTTCATTCCAAACAAGACTGTCATTTCCATTTGTCGGTATCAGTCAATGCTAGAGATGAAAGTAGAGTCATTCATTGTTCTTCTTATATATTGGTAATGAATTAGCTACCTGCAGTATGCTTCAAACTGATCCTGCATGCAATTTACATGGAAGGGTAAGGGGCTCATGGGCCACTACCCTTTATTAGCTATTGAAATATTCTGAGAAATAAAGAATCATTGTTTCCTGTTGTGGACACACTGCTGAGCTCAACATCCCACAACAGAGAGAATACGACACATAATTACATAGGAGGCCCTGATTAGACTGATAACAAAACAAAATGAATATATATATATATTTATATACCAGAAAAACTATTTGTCAGGGGGTGAGGAAGGGTTGGTACATAGATGGAAGATGGTGAGAGATGGGGGATGAATTGGGTCAGTATACACTGTGTACATGTATAAGACTTTCTGAGAACTAATTTAATTAATTAACAAAAAACACTGTTTTCAATAGGAAAATATTTAATATTTTAAAAAGTACATTTTTATTGATGACACTACTGCAAGCCTAGAAAACTAAGATGTGTCAGTAATTTAAACTCACAAAATTCCAGAACAAAGTAAGGAAGTGATGCACAAAGGCTAAAAGTCCAAATTTCTTTTAGCATGCTTCCATTTCATGACGCTAATTTCCCATGTGGAAGCTAGTGAGCACAAGTGTCTGTAGAGCTTGTTTGACTTCGCTTAGATTCTCAAGTGCCTTTGCCTTGAATTTTCCTTCTTGGCTATACACTTCAAACTAAACATAGGATTAAAGGATCCAGTGCCCCTAAATATGTAAGCATAGGAAATTTTCTCTACCTAGTCTCTGTGAGATATATGTAAAATCTCCCTGTAAAACAACAAGGTATCTTCAGTGTTTTATATTTGAGTCATTGCTCCGCAACCAGGACACCCATTTGGCTTAGAAACAATATTTTCTCCCTCTGCGCCCTTCAGGTAGTAGTCACCTCATGGACAGACCTTCACAACTTGATGGATGGAGGAAATCACTCCATGGTATCAAAATTTCTGTTGCTGGGTCTCACCAATTCATGGGGAATTCAGATTCTCCTTTTCCTGTTCTTCACAGTATTTTATGTAGCAATCATGCTAGGTAACCTCCTCATTGTGCTCACAATCGTCTCTGACCATCACCTGCACTCCCCCATGTACTTCCTGCTGGCCAACCTCTCCTTCATAGATACAGGTGTGTCCAGCATTGCTACCCCAAAGATGATTTATGACCTCTTCAGAAAGCGCAAAATCATCTCCGTGAACGGGTGCATCACTCAGATGTTCTTCATTCACACTGTGGGAGGAACAGAGATGGTGCTGCTCATAGTCATGGCCTATGACCGGTACATCGCCATCTGTAAGCCCCTCCACTACCTCACCATCATGAGTCTAAGAATGTGCATTTTTCTCTTGGCTCTGGCTTGGACCATTGGCCTCATCCATTCTGTGGCCCAGTTGGCTTTTGTTGTCAATTTACCCTTNCCCTTCAGGTAGTAGTCACCTCATGGACAGACCTTCACAACTTGATGGATGGAGGAAATCACTCCATGGTATCAAAATTTCTGTTGCTGGGTCTCACCAATTCATGGGGAATTCAGATTCTCCTTTTCCTGTTCTTCACAGTATTTTATGTAGCAATCATGCTAGGTAACCTCCTCATTGTGCTCACAATCGTCTCTGACCATCACCTGCACTCCCCCATGTACTTCCTGCTGGCCAACCTCTCCTTCATAGATACAGGTGTGTCCAGCATTGCTACCCCAAAGATGATTTATGACCTCTTCAGAAAGCGCAAAATCATCTCCGTGAACGGGTGCATCACTCAGATGTTCTTCATTCACACTGTGGGAGGAACAGAGATGGTGCTGCTCATAGTCATGGCCTATGACCGGTACATCGCCATCTGTAAGCCCCTCCACTACCTCACCATCATGAGTCTAAGAATGTGCATTTTTCTCTTGGCTCTGGCTTGGACCATTGGCCTCATCCATTCTGTGGCCCAGTTGGCTTTTGTTGTCAATTTACCCTTTTGTGGAGTTAATAAAATGGATAGCTAATATTGTGATTTTCCTCGGTTCATCAAACTTGCATGTATAGACACGTACAGACTGGAGTTCCTGGTCACTGCCAACAGTGGTTTCATCTCCATGGCCACTTTCTTCATCCTGATTGTGTCTTACATCTTCATCCTGGTTACGGTTCACAAACATTCCTCAGGTGCCTCCTTCAAGGCCCTCTCCACTCTCTCATCTCACATCACTGTGGTGCTTCTCTTCTTTGGTCCTTGCATTGTTATCTATGTGTGGCCTTTCCCTACTTTGCCCATAGATAAATTTTTAGCAATTTTTGATGTCATCATCACTCCTTTCATGAATCCTGTCATCTATACACTTAGAAATAAGGAGATGAAAGTTGCAATGAGAAGACTCTTTAATAGGGCTTTAAGTTTCAAAAAATTCTTTCATTGACAGTTCAAGAGATTCAGATTAAANTCTATGTGTGGCCTTTCCCTACTTTGCCCATAGATAAATTTTTAGCAATTTTTGATGTCATCATCACTCCTTTCATGAATCCTGTCATCTATACACTTAGAAATAAGGAGATGAAAGTTGCAATGAGAAGACTCTTTAATAGGGCTTTAAGTTTCAAAAAATTCTTTCATTGACAGTTCAAGAGATTCAGATTAAATAAAACATTATTGAGAATAAATCCTCTTTTATCCTGTATTACGTGGTCTTCCCTGAAACAAATACATGTAAACAGCATTAAATGGTCATAGCGAGTTGTAATTATGTGTTTGATAGTATATAATCATATACATGTACTATGTGGATATGTTTGTATATAATTGATAAGTATATGTAACAATGGTAAAGGATGACGTCTTGAATTTGGTGTGGAAGGGTTGTCAGACATGAGGGTGGCATGAGAAAGAAAAAGGAAGAGAGAGATTGTTTAATTATATTTTAATAAAATAATTTTAAATTTTTGTTCTATAAAACAATTTCAAAAGTCTCTTCAATTTATATATCTACTATATTGTCTGCAGATCTGATCTATTTTGCTATATAATTGTTAGATAAATATATAAAATATATAAAGACATCTTTATATATAAACATATATTTATATATAAATATATAAAGATATATTGAAATTTGCATAGACAAACCCTTATGCAAACTAACCAATAGGCCGAGAGGAAATTGAGGAAAGAGAGGTGGGGAAAATGAGGAAGGGAAGGAGGGAAGGAAGGAGGGAGGAAGGTTAAAACTCAAGTTTGAAATCAATCAATTAAAAGAACAAAACAAAGAATGTCCACCTTAAATATGGATTTTGCTTTGGTTTTTTGTTTTTGTTTGGTTTTATTGTGCTTTTTTCTTTTTTGGTTTTTCAAGACAGGGTTTCTTTATAGACCAGTCTGGCCTCAAACTCACAGAGATCTCCCTGCTTCTGCCTCTTGGATGCTGGGATTAAAGGTGTGCATCACCACAGCCTGGCTAAATGTGGTTTTTATATTCAGTTAATATGAGTCCCTTTTATTATAAACACCTTGAACTTCATTTAAAGGCCGTTTTAATCTTTTTTTCGAGGGTTTTTTCCATTAGGTTCTTCCTTTCTTTTTAAAAAACTTGGTTCTTAATAATGCATTATAGATTGAAAGTAGGAGTCTCCACACAGCAGCAAAAATAAAGGGAAATATAATTGATTTCTGTACAAATAAAGATATTCATATCTATGGTCCACAAACATTTTTCAAATGCTTCTGCAAATAAATAGAATACAGTTTACTTATGATACAGTTTTCTGAACAGGCATTTCACAGGTACACCATGCTTACATTCAGAGTAACATGAAACACAGCAAAATTAAATGTCATTACCTGTATCATTTTAGTAAGAATAAAAGTTATGTCTAAAATATGAAAGCTAAAATTTTTAATTTTAGAATTAGCACATGCAACCAAATATTCAAAGTCAAGGAATACTTAGATACTTAGCAGAAGCAGAGATCGTTGGCTATCGTTGTTGAATTTTAGAGTAATTTCTAATATAGAGTGCTTGAATCTATTCTCATATTATAAGTCAAAACATCCCTCATAAAGGCAAAGCTGCTTTGATAAGAATGTTTCAATCATTTCCCCTGTCATTTCAGTAGGGAAAGGCATCCTGTACTGTGTATTGTTCAGAACTTTTCTTGTTCTTTACATTTATAAGTATTTCTCTTTTATAATATACATAGCTGCACTTTCTTTCTGCAGCTTTTCAGATGGTGCAAGGAATTGCCTGAGAGATAGGAAGAACACTTATCATATTCAGTTAGGGGATTATACACTAGTGTTCAGGTAGAACAGTAATAACTAATGAGAACATGAAAGGCTACCAAAACTAATGAACTCTAAAACAAAAAGGCTACTGTCACTGCCCTTGTTGCCCTCCATACCTACATGGCAAGACCCTGTTGTTGAAGATATCACATACTTTGACTGCAGAGTATTGAGGAATCAATCTTGAATCAAAAAAACACTCCTGATAGCTAAATTCTACAATGCTAAAAGGTGCCATGTGGGCTGATGCAGGAAAATAACAATAATCTTACCCTGTGCTGGACCTTGCATATTGCAATAATGACTTGCAAGTCACTGGTGCCATGGTAGCATAACTGTTATATGGGTAAATTAATGGCTTTCTAGTGGAGAAGAGTTCCTCAACAGGAAATCATGTACATACAAGATAGTATAATCCTAGTCAAAAGCTCATGCCTAGAGAACTCATGTGTTCTAGAGTATGGCCTACTACTTTTATTTTATCAATANTTATAAGTATTTCTCTTTTATAATATACATAGCTGCACTTTCTTTCTGCAGCTTTTCAGATGGTGCAAGGAATTGCCTGAGAGATAGGAAGAACACTTATCATATTCAGTTAGGGGATTATACACTAGTGTTCAGGTAGAACAGTAATAACTAATGAGAACATGAAAGGCTACCAAAACTAATGAACTCTAAAACAAAAAGGCTACTGTCACTGCCCTTGTTGCCCTCCATACCTACATGGCAAGACCCTGTTGTTGAAGATATCACATACTTTGACTGCAGAGTATTGAGGAATCAATCTTGAATCAAAAAAACACTCCTGATAGCTAAATTCTACAATGCTAAAAGGTGCCATGTGGGCTGATGCAGGAAAATAACAATAATCTTACCCTGTGCTGGACCTTGCATATTGCAATAATGACTTGCAAGTCACTGGTGCCATGGTAGCATAACTGTTATATGGGTAAATTAATGGCTTTCTAGTGGAGAAGAGTTCCTCAACAGGAAATCATGTACATACAAGATAGTATAATCCTAGTCAAAAGCTCATGCCTAGAGAACTCATGTGTTCTAGAGTATGGCCTACTACTTTTATTTTATCAATACTTATGTCATTATGTTGCCTTCTGGATAGTTAAGTCTATGTCCACATGATGGGAAAACTCTGTCAACCAATCACATCTAATTAAGGTGTGGCGACCTGGACCACAGGAAGAAAAACTAGGAGGACACAGATGTGCTCCCTCTCTGTGCAGTGCCTGCTGGACACATAGGATGTTGGACTTCCTACTCTTGTAGCATGAGTTTCCCCTTTTTAACCATTAAAATATAACTGTTATTCTTAAGCAGGCCTGGTTATTTATCGTAATGACCTAATTCACAACACTTGGCACCCAACATGGGGCCCCTTTACCTGTCTCCTGCCATCCCCAAAGCAGCTGGGATAGGAAGGACTGATTTCCAGGGGAGGCAATGTGGCATGGCTGGGGGCTGGTGAGATGGCTCAGAGGATAAGAGAACTGGATGCTCTTTCAAAGGTCCTGAGTTCAATTCCCAGCAACTACATGGTGGCTCACAACCATCTGTAATGAGATCAAGTGCCCTCTTCTGGCCCATAGGATTACATGTAGGCAGAATATTGTATATATAGTAAATAAATAAAAAACAGGGATAATTGGATGATGGCATATTAGACTGGTATTTGTGAGTTATTGGTTTCAGACAATTATACTGTTATAGATTCTTATATATTGATAATGTTAACATATATTGAATATTGTATGCATGTATGCTTCTACCTCTGTTTGAAACATTGTTTATGTATTGACATATATATTTACTATATTGCAGTGTACATTACTACCTCTGATCAAGATACTTATACATTGTTTACATTTGAAGGTCATTGTTCTCATTTATTGCACAGTTGTTTATTGTCTTAGGCTTTAAGTTAGATAGGTATTGAGAATTATAGATCAATAGTCATCTATGTTTCTCATATTTATAATTAGCATAATCAGGTTCTTTAGATACATAGAGATCATATTCAGTATAGATAGATAATCTTCAACCTCTTCAAAAGGTATAGAAAATGGCCTTTAATGTAACTTAGAGTTCCATGGTAGTGAGACACAATTGCTCCTGGCAACAACGATCTATTCCCAAGAGAATGTTGAGCACCAAAGACACTCAACCTGGCGCCTTTCTTCTTGGCAGAACTAGCCTTTGGGCAAAGAAATGTCCATACCTCAACCACTGACAGAGATACAGAGTATCTGTAAATGGATAAAACAGGACTGCCATATCCTGCCAAGACAGGGTAAGATAGTTTTGAAAAGTTTCTTGCCTTTGAAAATGGTATGTCCGTTACATTAGCCTTAGACAAAGTTGGTTGCTTCAACATTGCAAATGAGACTTAGGGTGATTTCCCAGGTAGTCACTTGTCTCTGTTACTTGTTGCCCAGTTTGGAAGTTTCTCGATTGCACTTCCTGTTTACTCAAGTAATATTGTTTCCCTTCTCAGATCTTCGTTGGAGTTAAAGATTAGATTATTGTAGTTACCTTCCTCATTATTTAGACAAGGTTATTTTCAATGCATTATTTAGACTCTTTGGAATAGAATGTTTAGTACAAATTTTTGTTATGTGTTCCTTGCTTAATATTGTTTATTGTTTGTAATTTTATAATTGCTTTCTATTCCTATTGTATATAATTGCATTGGGATTGGATCGATCTTGTTTAGACAAAATGAGGAGATGATGGGGAAACTCTGTCAACCAATCACATTTAATTAAGGCGTGGCAACCTGGCAAACTGGACCCCAGGAGGAAAAACTGGGAGTACACAGATGCGCCCCCTCCCTGGGCAGTGCCTGCTGGACAGATAGGACATTAGACTTCCCACTCTTGTAGCGTGAGTTTCCCCTTTTTAACCATTAAAATATTACTGTTATTCTTAAGCTGGACTGGATATTTATCGTACTGACCTAATTCACAACATCCAAAGATCTAGAATTCTCTCAAACATGGTCAGAGAAGCTTCTAATTGCAGTAGATAAAAGTCAGATATGTGCTACATGATTGTTGAAGTGATGACAATAAGACACAAAGAGTTCAGCTGTAAATGAAGTATCTTTATCAATATCCACCACACTACCAAAGTTCCAAGAAGACTGTGGAGGAGGAAGCAGAAAGAATGTAAGGTCCATCCAAAGGCTGGGGAAGAGTGCAATGGAATGCAGTCTTCTGGACAGGATGCAATGACCACATTCATGAACTCACAGCAGCTGTAATTACTTGC
>LOEQ01020420.1:0-13023 GCA_001685075.1 Bramus lutescens
TTTTCTATTTGTTGCTTACATAATTTACAACTATATTCTTGAGGAGGAAGTACAATTATGCTGCTAACCATTCTACATGACACCTGATAACACTCCAGAACAAAATGTATCCAGCACCGAAAATTAATAATACAAAATTTGAAAACTAATTTCTGTACCCAGTTCCCACTCATCTCTTGAGCAAGAAAATGTTGCCTAGACTTCAGTCCTTGAACTTCGTTGCCTCTCATTTCCTTTACCAAGTTCATAATCCATCTAATTCGATATCTTTCGATAGAGTATAATTAGGGGACTTTCAAATTTGAATCACAATCCTAGATTACACAAGGCAGAAAGCAGCATCTGATGCCTCCATCTCATACATATGTTAGTCAAATAAACCAAATGTCTTTAAACATGCTAGATTTACTTTCAAATCCTACACTGCAAATTTATTTTTCCCATAAATTGGATTATTACACCTTTCCAATTTAGCAAACTTTTAGTCACTTTTTCCCTTTCAACTGTTTTCAATATTAGTTACCTTATATAATGTTATATTACTTTTACTTAATTGTAAGTTTGAATTCCTTTCTTTCCCCAGTGATTCATTTTTGGTTCATGCAACAGAGAAATAATTTAATATCCTGAGTGATATATAATGTTTGGAGTGCAATGGCTTTGTAAAATACCTCACTGAACAGAAAGGTTGTCCTTCTTGTTTTTCTTCTTAATTCAGGAATGTTTTAGCTCTTCAGGGTAGTTTATGCTTCCATTTGAATGTTAGATTTTTTCTGTAAAATATGCTATAATATTTATATTAGATTTTCAGTGAAACTCTTATTGATAATAACATAGCATCACCAAGTAAGGGTAATTATGTACTTTTCCTGTGATTTGTATCTCTTTCATTTCCATCTCGTGAGTTACTGCTTTGGTTAGTGCTTTGAGTACTACATTTGAAACAAATGGTGAGGGAGGACACCCATATCTTATTCTATATATTTTAATGAGGCTTATGAAGATTTTCACTGTTTAAGATAATGTTTTCTTTCTGATCTTTTAATGTAGGCATTTACGGCTATAAATTTCTTCAGAAGTTCTTTCTATTTATTCCACAGATTTTTTTTGCTGTATTTTTCCAGGAATATTCTTACTTTTTTCTTAATTTTTTTCTCTTTGATCCATTTAGTTCCTAAAGCTTGTATACATATTAGAGTTTTATCTTCTCTTGATTTTAAGTTTAATGCATAATGTTTAGAAGATAAGATATTTTGATTTATTTCAATTGCCTATATTCATTGTGTTTTGCTTTTTATTCAGCCATATGTTTTATCTTAGAGAAGGTTCCATATGAGGTAGAATGTGCCTGCTTTGGCATTCAGTTAGAATATTCTGTAAATAGCCATTAAATCAATTAGTAGTTTGGTAACATTTAATTGTGAGAATTATTAATAGTTTCTTTTCTCCTAGCCCTTCTATTGTAGAACTTCAGGGAGTTTTGAAAGGTCTATTTGCTGTGTTTGTATTTAATTCCATTTTTATGCTTCATTTTATTTTAAATTGTGTTTACCAGAGTTTGGTACATAAGTGTTTAATTCAGTAACCTTTTATTCATTCATTTGTCCCTTGATATGAATAAAGTGTGCTTCTTTGTCCCTTCTGATTAGTATTAGTTTGAACTCTATTTTATCACATATTGCTGTATTGTCATGTCTGCCTGCTCCCTAATCCAACTTGTATCTCTTACTTTCTTCATCCCTTCATGTTAAGGAGGTATCTATATTGAAAGTTCATATGGGATTCTTATAGACAATAGAAAGATGGATTTTGTTTTCTTAATGCTTTTAGCTAGGCTATGTATTTTAATTGTAATGTTAAATTATTAATAACTAGATTTACTATTGACAAGTTGTAATAAATTATGATCATTTTATTGATAGTGTATTAATGTTTGCTGGTTTGTGTTTGTAATCATGTCTTATATTTCAATAACTATAGCTTCTTATAATTTCTGATATTATCTATTTGATGTTCTGTATTCTTATTTTTCCTGTAGGAGTATGTATTTCCTTAATGTGGGGGAATTTTTTTCCATGATCTTATTAAATGTTTCTGCTTCATCTATCCCTGTAATTTGAATATTTGGTCTTCTTACAGTTTCAAACATTTCATGCATGTTATTAGAAGGTTTTAATATTTTTCATTTTCTTTCCTTATTTTGTTTACATCATCTACTTTATCTCTGAGTGAAGATATTCCATCTTCTGCTTGCTTCTTTCTATTCAGATGGTTTTCCCATGATTGGTTTGGGAGGTGATATGGAGTCCCATGTCTGCTGTGATTACCATTAATGAATAAAGAAACTGCCTTGGCCTCTAGATAGGGAGGAACTTATGTAGGCAGGAAAAACAGAATGGATTTCTGGGAGGAAGAAGGCAGATTCGGAGAGAGACCATAGATCTACCACCAGAGACAGACTTGCTGAAACTTTGCTGATAGGCCACAACTTCATGGTGATATACTGAGTACTAGAAATAGGTTAAACTAAGATTTAAGAGTTAGCCAATAAGAAGTTAGAACTAATAGACCAAGCAGTGATTTAATTAATATAGTTTCTGTGTGGTTATTTTTGTTCTGGGTGGCTGAAAAAACAAGCAGGACCTCCACCTACACATATTTTTTTTTCTAATTCACATGTTCAGTGGTTTTCAGTTCCATCTGTATTTCAGCTTGTGTTCTAGTCAATGTTTCTATCTCTATGCTAATTTTTTTCAAAACCTGAATAAAAAACAATTAAATAATTTTGTTCAGCCATTTATTTGCATGTTCTTAGTCATCAGTAAAGCTTGTCTTATTCTCTTGGAATTCAAGGAAACCTTGTGTCTTCTTTCTGTATTTTGAATTATTTAGTAATATTTATGATTATTATATTATTTTCTGTTCCTCTGTGTTCATTTAGCTATTTTTTGTGAGAGAGTGCTTCTATTGAACTGGTGGGGTTTTTTTTTGGTAGACATACTGTTTTTGCTATTCACATTATTTGGTTTTGCAATTTGACCTGTGCATGTACACTTTTTGCCTTGATTGAATGTAAGATAGGGAAAATTTGGCTGCTTTAGATTAGGTCAATGCAGATGCTTGGTGATTGAATGTAGGTCAGGTAAAATTGGCTTGTGAGGTGTGTATTTGAATGACACAGTTTCCAGGTTATAGATCTAGAGGTAGGCTCTTGTGTGTATAGAAGGAAATGGACAGAGGGAAGGATGGGACAGGGAAGAGGCATCTCAGTCAGTAAAATTTGATCAGTTACAGAGGTCATAGATTTTTTTTATTAGGTTGGTATGTGTGAAAATGGCAGCAAGTGGATGAATTATAAGAAAGGACCAAAGTCTAAAAAGTGTTGCAAGGGAGCTGCTGGTTCATCCTGGCCGCCCAAACCAATATAATCACACAGAAATTGCCTTAAATAAAACACTGCTTGGCCCATTAGCTCTAGCTTATTATTGGCTAACTCATATTGTTTAACCCATTTATAGTAATCTGTATATTACCATGTGGCAGCGGCTTACTGGCAAAGACTCTAGCGGTTCCATGGTCTCTCTCTCTCTCTCTCTCTGCCTTCTTCTTCCCAACATTCAGTCCAGGTTTCCCAGCCTACCTAAGCTCTGGCCTATYAATAAGCCAAGGCAGTKTCTTTATTACTTAAAGGTAATTACAGCACACAGAGGGGATTCCAAMATCGACTTACCTGGTACAAACATATGTAGTATAGCTATTAACTAAGCATTTTAGGGAACTCCTGACTATGCAAATTAGTAGATCTCTGATATTTTGTCTTGCCTTTGAAAGAATTTTCCTCCTATTGGACTGCCATGTCCAAAATTGTTATGAAAGTTTTTGCTACATCTTATTGTATCTTTTTTGTCTCTAGTTGTTATCTCTTAAAAGTATATTGTCTTCTAATGAGAGACAGAGAGGGAGTGGACCCAGAAGGAGGGGAGGTAGGAAGCAACTAGGAAGATTAAAGGGAGCAAAATTATAGTTTGGATATAATACATGATAAAATTATGTATTTTAATTAAAATATAAGGAGAATGTGTGAACTAATGGCAAATATGCCCTTAAATATATTCTTGTGTTTGATAATCAAATTAGAAATTTTCTAAAAATGATGATAGCAATATGGAAAATAATGCATGGATTAAAGAACTATCCCCAAGCTGTGTGAAAAGTAGAGATAATGACACCAGAGCTGGGCTAGAGATATAAATGACAAAGCAAACAGACCCAAAGCAAACCATCATCAATTCATACACTGTTTCAACCGACACCTGAAAAAGGCATTTATTATGTCTGAAGAAGGTACTCTCCCAGCAATGGGAAAGCAACGTAAACAACATTTTCCTAAAAATTACTCTTTTTGTGAAGAATCTCTTCATCCTAATAGGAAACAGTAAATAAATAAATAAAAGCAAAAAATTAGGTGTCTATTAATAGTAAGCAAAGGAAAACATAGAGAAAGTATAAAAATGCATAACACATGCTTTTCAGATTTTAAAACACCAAATTATGCACCTATTAAATGAAATCACACTTGATTCCTAACTGCAAAGATACAACATTCTGTGTTCTGCTTTGTGCATTCTAGGGCATATGGATAATGTTTTCACATCACATAAAAAGTGTTTGTCTTCTTTTAAGATAAACAGCAAGGGAAATTTGATCATAAGGACATCTACATAAAATAATGTGTGGTGATAAAAGAAAAAGGGCCAATATGTGTGCATGTCTATCATAATCGGGGTCTAGTATAAAGAAGAAATTAGAAACAGTCTGTGGTCTTTGTGTGGTTAAGTTAATAACCTGAGCCTACTTTGCTGAACATTCCTCGCATAACCCTCTCCACACCCTCAATGCCTTCAGCCATAATGTCAGATTCTTTGCTGCCAGCTTTCTTCATACTATCATGAGGGAGGGGCAGATTTAATTGTAAACTTGCCTTTTTCCCTATCCATCTGCATCATGTTTTTCTGCCACAGAATTTTATCATCAAGAAGTAAAAATGGAACAAATCAATGCACATACACTGATAAACTTGTATGACACTATGCTGTATCTCAAACAGCTTTCCCCATTAAATAAAAAATAGAGAGTTGAACAAAGTATACAAGCTTTTCTTACCTGTTTTACCTAAAATATCTAGACTGATGCTCAATTTGCTTATTGGTACCACAATTAATGTATACCTTGCTATTAAATATTGTTGCCTGGAAATATAGAATTTTTAATATAATCTGAATATAAATGAGTAAACAGGCAAAATATTAATAGTATGACATGTACCACTTTTACAATATACATTCTTTTATATATTTAATATATGTTCATTATATAAAATATATGTAGGTTATTCATTTTATTTTTATTTGAATCCATCTTTAAACATTTCTTCTGCCTACAATAAATTTGGAATAGTTTTTCTTATAATACAGATATTCTATCTCCATTTATGTAAAGAATCATAATGAGAGCAATTCATCTTCTTATTTTAACTTAACTATACAAAGCATGACAGCTTTCAATCATTTTTAACTCTTGTTTTGTTTACTTGTAATCACGTACTTCTCCAAACTCTGAAGTTATTTTTTGTTTCATAGATCAATATAAATATACATTCAAGCACATCCACAATAGGTCATACAATATTGTACATATAGTAGGAATTATAAATTATGTTCTGTATTAAAGTGTTTGAAATTAAGATGAAAAATGACTCATATTTATATTTAAGTACTTTGCTTCTGAAAGACATAGATAAAGAAATGTAGGTAAAGTTAAAACCCAAGATGCTGGGTTATACTCTGATAGTGACAGAAACACTCAGGTTCTTATATTGATTAGAATATAACATTTCCAATGTCAATGGTTTACAATTCTGAAGTGCAATTCCAAAATGCTTTTGGCAAAATCCACAGATATAAGACATTATAATATAGATTTGCTTAGGGAAGTGATATAGAAAATTACTTAAATGTGTAATTTTTGGCCTTTTCACAGGACAAAGTACTAAAAGTTTCTTGGAAGTATTTTCCTAGGCAGGAGGAAAAGAAGCCTTTGGTTTACTAAATTTCATGCATAACCTTTCCACAGTCAGAACAATCATGGTGTAAAATATTATGTCAAGTACCAACACAATAATGACAGGGAGTAATGATGCCTATAATCATATTATCCATTTGTTTTGCAGAAATAAGTATTAATGATAGGAATATCAAATGGGGCATTAATTTCCTTATACAGAACTTTTTTGCCTAAATAACTTTAAAACTATGTATCATATAAAAATTATTGTAGAAAATAGACTTAACTTTCTTGTTTTTAAAATTATTTTAGCATAAGGCCTAGAAAAATAATTTGAATTGGTTGGTTAAAAAATAAATACCAAAATGCAAGCAGAGACTTTTCAAACTGTTTTTCATAGGAGGCAGAGGCAGACGGACACCATGAGAACACAGCCCACAAAAACAGCTAAGTAGGGCTCATAACAGCTCACAGAGACTGAAGCAGCTACTTGGAGCCATTGTGGATAGGATCTAGGTCCTCTGTATATAAGTTATGGATGTTAAGCTTGGGTTTCTTTTGGACCTTATAATAATGAGTGTGGGTTTATCTCTGGCTCTTTTGCCTGCTCTTGGGATGTTTTTCCTCCTACTGTGTTGCCTGATGCAAACTTAATATGATGATTTGGGCCTAGTCTTAGGCATATTGTTATGCTGTGTTCTATTGATGTCCATGGAGGCCGTCTCTTAAGGATAATGGAGGAGCAATGGATCTGTGAGATAGGAGAAATGGGAAGAGGGTATTGGAAAGAATAGAATGAAGGGATACTGTGATTAGGATGTTTTATAGAAAAAAAGACTTAAGAAAAAAATTTGAATTGAAGATGTTAAATATTTATCAGATATTAGACTTTTCAAATTAATTTTATTTAAGAGATATTCTTATGATGATGTGTATCATTTGTTATACAGCTTGATGATGAGAAGAAATAAAATGGCATATACTTTTGAAATTACCTAAAATGTACTTTTTATTTTGGGGGAGGATTTCAGGGTTGCGCTGTTTGACCTGGAACTTACTACGTAGATCAGATTATCCTCTAACTCGTAGACATATGCCTGCCTGTGTTATCTCCCAAGTGCAGAGATTAAAGGCTTGAATCACTGCTATTAGTTTCTATATGTACACAGATCTCAACTATCTTTTTAAGTTTTTACCTTTACACCCATAGGATTTCGCTTATCTCCACCTTCCTCAAGGAAAATTCTTTTTTTAACCATAGATGATGGTTAACCTAAAGAACCATGATTATTCAAGGTGCAGAGAATAAGAACAAAAATGGAATACCAATCCCTAAAGGGAACCTCTGTATCATACCTCTCAAGGCTTAGAGATGATCTTGAAAGAAAGGTCAGAAAGACTGTACTATCCAAATACAGTGGATGATTACAGTGAAACAGTCTTTTCCAAATACAACATGGAATACAAGAACTCACAGTGGCTGTGAATGTTTTCAAAGGATCTGCACAAGAATAGTCCTACATGAATGGAAAAGGCAGTCATGGAATCACTTCCCTGACTGAGAACTTATTGATAACTGATGCCTACTGAGAAAAGTCAGTTTACTCAGGGATCTGGCCATTGAAAGACTAATGAGATGATCAAGCAGATGACCCAACATCTGTGTTCATATAGCCTACTACAAATGGTCTTAGTACATTTTAAAAAAGAGCACATAAAATAATATGGAATAGTGGGTGCAGAAAAGAGAGGCTTTGGAGAGGCTTTGGTAATAAAATAAAACAACTTCCATGTATGCTTGAAATTATTATTTAATAAAAAATTATTTGGAATTATCCTGAATTATAATTTTGTAGATGAGGTAACAACACTGCAGTAAAGCAATTAATATGGAAAATGGAAACCTGATATTTAAAAATAGAAGATCTTATTTACTATCATAGTCCTCTAAGAAGGATTATTTAGTTGTAAAGTAATTTTAAAACTAACTACAGGGGACTGGTGAGATGGCTCAGCAGTTAAGAGCACTGGCTGCTCTTCCAGAGGTCCTGAGTTCARTTCCCAGCAACCACATGGTGGCTCACAGCCATCTACAATGAGATCTGCTGCCCTCTTCAGGCCTGCAGGCACACATGGAAAAAATGTTGCATACATAATAAATAAATAAATCTTTAAAAAAAAACCTAACTTTACAAAAAGAGAAGTCGTACAATATAAACAATGCTATCACATAAAAGCATATGAGTTCCTAGATGCAAAAATAAAATTAAGAGTGTATCTAAAATAAAAGACACTTTTTCTGAAATGTGCAACAAAAGAATACAAAAAACAAGGCTGAAAGAATATAAGAAAAACAACAAATAATCAGCAGCAAGCAATTTACATGAAAAAGCTATATGAAACACAACCACTGAGAAGAAAATAAAAGAAATATTATAAAAATGTGCATTGTAAATAAGGAACTTGCCTAAATATCATCTAGAGAAATAATTCAAAAACTCTATTTAAAGCTGTATCAAATTTTAGAAAAGCAATTATAGAAACATACATGCATGCCTAATAATATTCTCTTTTATGCTGACCGTTCAAGTGGGCAGACAGGTTTTAAAGAATTTTCATTGTCTTCATACTGACTAAGCTTCACTATTTTTAGCTGAGCACAGATAATCACCTTTCAAAAACCCAATGCCCAATGCATTATTCTTTTCTTTCTTCAGTCTATCATTTGCAAGCTACCTTGAGACTTTCTATAGAGAACAATGTGCATATGAGATAGCACACGTTTCCATCTTAAACCACAGTGCAAGATATTGTTAAGCATTAGAGTAACTTGAATTCTTGGTTTGAAATGCATGGTTTACTGTAAAGAATGCTTGTTATTGTTTACCTTCTGAAAACTGATATTAACACATAGAAATATAACCTGCACAAGAATAAATTTTCTGTAAGCATTAGAAATATATAATAAATAGTAAATAATTTTATGTGCTAAATNCTAAATCATATTCATTTATATTTTGTTCTGTTAGTAAAAGCACTAACACACAAACAAGAACTCATTAAATAGTGACTTTGAAGGTCAAAATTTGATAATATAGCTGTTGTGCCCAATCCACAAAGTCCCCCAAAAGCATATAAGGAGACCGAGTCCCATATGAAAAGGCAAAGGGATTTTATGCAAGTTTGCAAACTCGGTCTCTCTGCATGTCCAATGTATTGGAATAAACAGAGAACCCTGGGCTCAGTTAGAGTTGGTTTTTTACAGTAGTCAAGGTGAGGGTAAGGTGTTTCTGAGTTTCAGGACCCCTGATTGGCTGACATTTGTCTAGGGTGTCCTGGTGAGTGGGTGCTGGCAGGTGATTCTATTTACAGCAGTTGGAATGTTAGGCATTTCCTTTGGATGGTCTGTTCTTGAGTGGTGCTCGAGTAACCTTAGTTTATTGTCCTTTCTGCAACCAGATATTGCGGGTAAACTACTGAGATGCAGGCCTCTTTTAAACTTATCAATGGCCAAGTCTACTCTGGCAGGTAATAATGGTTGGATGTAAAGAACTTCCTTTTGGTGGTCTGTTTCTATTTAGCTTATCCTTGCTGGCTTCTACACAGCCTAAATTCTGAACCTGTTCAAAAAAGTCATGTGAACTGAAAATCAACTGATGTTTTGAAAGACCTCCAGAGTAGAGAGACTCTCACTCAACTCTCGGGATAACATGACCCCCCAAGAACTCACTAGAGACTGTCCTTGCTGCAATCACAGGAGGTTTATTCACAGGAACCAGCGCACTGGGGCCGAAACTCATTTCCCACACAGGGGTAGAGGAGTTCGACCCTGAGTAGCTGGGAGAGGGGGTATTTAGGCGAAGAAACCACAACACAAAGGGGGTAGGGAGGGTGTCATTGGAAGATTCTGAAAATACCAGTGATCNGAAGAAACCACAACACAAAGGGGGTAGGGAGGGTGTCATTGGAAGATTCTGAAAATACCAGTGATCATTGGAAAATTCCCAAAATACCAGTGATAATCACAAGGAGGTTACTCCCTGTTTCTCAATATTATTCTCAAGATTATATTCCAACTTTATGGTCAGCTAGTTTCTGGAACAAAGTCACTGAACCAGCTAACCTTGATTTTTGGTTGTTTTCTTCCTGCTAGATTTTTGGCTTTATTCTTTCTGCTAGAGGGGTCTGGATTTACTTTGGTTTTTCAGTTTCATTATACATTTTGATTGTATTATAGTTCATGCAACCCTTACTAGCTTAGATTCACACAATACCTTTCATTTTGAACAAAAAATTGGCAATGTAAGCAATTTCTAATTTTTTCACATCTGAATACAGGAACTTTCTTAAGATTATAAAACATTATAGATGTATCCATGGTAAGTTGCCCAACTATTCTGGGTTATTGATTGTAGTGTTTTATAGTAGTCTCTGTCTGTTCTTGATGAGAGGGGAAGACTACACTTATCTGTGGGAATAGGATAGATGTTTATAAATTCTTATATCGATTATCCTGGTGACACCTACACATAAAGTTCAAAAAGTTTGGTGGAAGACAAAAGTTGTATATGCAAGAAATTCATGGAGTTGGATGTGAGAGGTGTCTCCCAGTGATGTCAGAATCTATACCATACACTGTCCCCAACACAGCTGGTTAAATTCGTCCTGAAAAGGACAACAGTAATAGACTTACCAAAGTTGATGGGGAAAAGCCCAGAATGCTTCAGTATTACACATACGCAACAGACAACTAAAGTAAGTTGGAAGGAGACTGAATCAAAACACCCTTAGGAAGAGGACAATTGGTTGTTCAGTGTCATATGTTTAGTCTTGAAAACATATACAATGTAACATGTTGCAAACACGGGAGGTAATTACTAGGAGTATACATGTATGCACATATGTATGCATGTACAGTAACAAAGAAGATGCCATCAATTGAGAGTAGAAAGAGCTATAAGTGAAGTTTTAGAGAAAGAAAAGGGGGGAATGTTATAACTACATTATAACAAAAATAAAACAGTGGAAACAAAAGGTTTTCAATCATTATAAGGTAGGGAAATTAAGTGTAATTTTATGTAGGTTCATATTTCTACATGGTATGGAGACCATAATCCCAGGCCAAAGTTTGCACACAGGAGGTGGTCCCCTCCCTAACAAAGGGTCAGGATGTGCTAATGTTGTTCTGCTCCTTCTTTGTAATTTGGAGGATGCCTGGAATAGAGATGCTAATTCGGCCTATGAGCTGGCATACAGAGCAGGAAGATAGAAAGACTTGGCAGTGAGGGCATAGAATCTACTTTTTCATTGATTTTATTAAATGTACCAATGGATCCTTTGTGAATACTAATGAATTTACCCTCAGTTTACATTTTGGTATAATGGCTGTTTGGAGAATAAATGCAAAAATTTCCAGTATGTGAACTCAAGATTTCTTGAGGGATCACTAAAATACTCCCTCCTAATAAAGCCATGTGAGTTGTCTTGATTATTCCCATGCCTCCCCTCTGGTCTGGAAAAATGATTTATGGTCAGGTTGGTACCAGACCCTGACAACTTTATGATAATTTCCTTATATTAGATTATCTTTACAATAGAATATTACAGGATCTAAATTGTAGACTTGAGTGTTCTGTGAATGCATTGTTTCTTTATGTAAATTTACTTTTGTTTCACATGTTTCTCTGTCTTCTATATTTCTTAAAGACCAAGAATACAGAATTCAACGTCATTTCTTCCTATGGAAAGATATTTTAATTATATTTCATCTGTGTGGACATATGTATTAAAATTTTCTCATAGTGTTTAAAATATTTTGTATTATCTTATAAACAAATGAGACATCCAGGAAGGCAAAAATAACAGGTGCTATTGGATGTGAAATAAATAAATCAGTATTGAAAACCCTTAGAGGTGAAAACTTGGTAGCATAGAATTGTAAATTATCTGTCAACTATATGTCAAAACAAAAACAATGTTATTAATTAAGCACATATTATTTAGGAAAGAAGCCCACAGTGTGCTTTCAAGGTTTTCATGAAAACATCGTTGAAGAATTAACACATAAAAGCAAACATTGAGGGAAGTAAAAATAAATGTGTTGCTTTTAAACATTACTCCTTTTAAATACTAAAGCACAATAGAAGAGTGATTGCCAAATTAAACTTTTAAAAGTTTATGACAAATCCATTAAAACAATTAACATTAATAAATATAATTACTATTTGTGAACTTATCTTTAGATGTAAAGTGATACAATGAAATTACATTTGCTGTTATAAACAATAATTGAAAATATTATAACCCCTTTGGAAATAATGATTATTTTACCACTATTTTACATAATATAAAAATATATATTTATTCCAATTTTCACCTTACTATATTCATTTAACAGATCACTTCTAAACATATCAAAGAAAACTTTTTTCTCTAGAAAGAAAGAAAGAAAGAAAGAAAGAAAGAAAGAAAGAATCTTTTTTGTTACTTAAAAAATGCCAATCCAAATTTCCACTCCTTCCCTCCTTTTCAGTCTCCTCCCTCTCCCTCCACAAACCCTCCCCCTCCAACCTTAAGGGAGTGCCATGCACCCTGCCCTGTGGAAAGTCGAAGGTCCTCCCTACTCCAACTAAGTTCAGCAAGGTTTACATCCAAAGAGAATAGGAACACATGAAGCCAGTACATGCACTAGAGACACATTCCAGTTTCACTATCTGTGGCCCCTCAGTCTGCCTCAGGTGTCAACCCCCTTCAGAGGGACTTGGTTGTTACCATGCTGTTCACTCCCAGGCCAGTTGGAGTTGGTGAGCTCCCATTAGCACAAGCAAACTGTCTCAGTGGGTGAACACCTTATGGTCTTGACCTCCTTGCTCATACTCTCACTCCTTCCACTCTTCAACTGGATCTTGGGAGCTCAGTCCAGTGCTCCAATGTGGATCATTGCCTCTGTTCCCATCTGTT
>LOEQ01020434.1:0-10641 GCA_001685075.1 Bramus lutescens
GAGAGAGAGAGAGAGAGAGAGAGAGAGAGAGAGAGATCATTTCTGAGCACTGATGAAAAGGATTTAATACTGAACCTTGTCACTATGAAGGTTTCTACACTTGACCTGAGCTCGGAATTAACTAGCACTATTGATGATTTGTGGTGTTTCTAGTTGTCCTGATACATTATGATCCAATATTGTCTTTGAAATTTTAGGCTGAAACACAAGAGATGTCTCATGAGCTGTTATCTTCAGTAACTGTTTCTACTGGAAGCTTCTTAAGCTATGAAGTCACAGATTTGAGCCTTACAGGTCCAGGTACTATCAAACTTTGTGAATGCAGTGAAGGAGCGCCACTGGCTGCACGCCAGTGTGGAGATGGGGGAAAGCACTGCTTCTCCATGCTGAGTCCTGGTGGTATGTTTGGGGGAAAGCTGTCTCAAGCCTACAAAGGAAAACATCAGTGTTGAATAGAATACTATAAACGACATTCACTTGTGCACTTTGGCACATCTTCCCATTTAGTGGAAATCTCTCTGAACAGATTTCTTGGTTGCATCAGTCTCAGCAATATATACTGCTATGACATGTTTGTGAGGAAGTAGCCAGCCATTAAATTAATGTGTTACAAATGTTAATTAAATGTTTTGATTAAACTCAAATTTTAGAGTCACTTTCGGAACAGACGGAGATTCAAGAACAAGACTCTACCACTAAACAAGAAGAGACTTCTTTTAGTTGTGCAGTTCCTTCAACACCAGTCATTTATCAGCAGCTGCACCCCTTGGGGGCTAATGAATCTCTGTTGCCCAAGGAGGAAAAGGCATCTGATCACACACATGTTCAACAGATCATAGACAAGGATTTACATGAAGCAAATTTGATACCTGAAAAAAGAGACTTGCAGGGTAAAATTCTAAAAATATTTTTCTAGCTTTCACCTTTCATCATCTTTAAAGTATTGTTTGAGCTTCGTATTTATCACCGGCACATCATTTATGCCATAGATATTGAGGGCATTTATGAGACAAGGCATCTGGGAACAGTCTTAACTGGGGAATAGTAGGGGCCAGTCAGATGGCTTGACATTAAAGGTACTTGCTGTGAACCCATGACCCACCTTACGTTCAGTACCCAGAATCCACATGGTTGAGAGATCTGACTTCGGGAAGTTATCACTGTCCTATACACATTGTGGCAGGTGCACCATGGCATGCACATGTACATCAAACACATAAATGAAGATAATTTTTAAACAACAAAAAAAGTATGAAGAGAAGATTAACCCTTGAAGAATTTGAAATTAAATGAGATTTGCACATAAGATCCAGTACATGCACCCCAGTAACAAGACGGTGCAGTGAACATTTTACATTATTAATCATGAAGTGAGCTGAGCAAGAACTCAAAGCTTATAGTTAAGCTTTCCCAGATAGTCTTATGTGGCTTTCATTCCTAATTAACTATAGAAGCCTCTGAAGCTGGTAAAGTAGAGATTTGAATTTTAGTTTCTAGACTCACTAGAAGATTCCATTTATACCCGGTAACAATCATGACTGAGCATGGAAAACAAATGGAAGTAATCCTGCTGTATCAGAAATGTCTGAACCCTTTTCCAAGTCTCACTAAACCTTCCTTTTCTTTCCCTCCAAGTTTCAGGTGTGGACCTTGACTTTCCAGAACTGGAACATGTATTTCCACACTTGCATCATCAGCTCTTTAAACCCTTGGAGCCATATCTAGATTTTGACTTATCATTCTCCTCTGGAATTTCTCAAGACAACAGAGACTTTCATGAGGTAAAGTTTACATAAGGATTTGTTTCATTCTGTTCTTTTTTTGTAGTCCAAGCTGAAACTTCTTAAGTTGCCAAGACAGCCTGACCCATGTGGTGGTGCACACCGCCACGCCCAGCCTGTCTTTCCAGGGGGTTGGGAAGTTGGAATGAATAGAACATAAATCCTTGCACTCACTCTTCAACACCAAGAGAGGAAATACTTTTCATACTGACATCAGTAAGCATGCTGTCACAGAGTTCACTAAGACCATTTGACAACACAAATTATAGGATTAGTACTGTTTTTCTAAAGGCAGAGACAACAGCTGTTTTTATGGATTTTGTAGCTCCATGAAGTGCTGTTCCCCTTCACCATCCCAGCACCCACACTCAGCATTAAGTAGGTTTACAGAAATCAGAGGAAGTGGTTAATTATCTCACAGCAATTAGATCATTCCGGGCAGGGTATCTTTCGTGAAGTTTGATTTGACTAGTAATACAGAGTCAGTATTTCAGCCTTTGTTTTCAGCAGAGCTCCAAATCTTCGTCTAAGAAACATGATGTTAAGGAACCCTCCAGAAGCACAGCTTGTTTCACAGCGCTTAGGGTCAACTTGCACTCTCTTAATTCAGAGCAGCCTGGTGTCAGCCTGGCTCATGCTGCAACACAGAGTGTTGCTGCTGAAGGTACGTGATAGCCCAAGATCTTCTTTTTGAGGATCCGTTTATTAAGTATATATTAAAGTATTTGTTATTCAGAACCCTGGTGATTTATTGTGCTTATATATCAACTTTCCCATTGAAAACTGTACATCATAAAACCCTGTTTGCATTCTACTTAAAATGTGACTTTATCCAGTATTTATGCTGACTTTGCCAACTTTTTTTTACTGCAGGACCTGAACAATCTTTCAAGCAGCTTCTATCAGAATTCTCTTCACAGGAAAGCCAACATGCTGATCTACCAAGTATTTACTGCATCGCAGCAAGAGGTGCCTCCCAAGGCAGGGAAAACCATGACTATTCTGAACAGACAGAAATACTACAAAATGAGAAAAAAAGTGTTCATTTTCAGTCCTCAACAGAGAACCTGAGTCCAGTCTGCAGTTCTCCCAATGGTTCCACTGTATTTAATCAGTTACATCTGCTGCGGAGCCCTCCAGGTTCTTCTACCTCTATGCTGGGCTTTGAGGAACTGTCAAGAAAAGTGGTTACAGTGCCACAAAGCCAAAGGCTCACTCAAGATAAGAATGAAGCTATAAATCCACCTGTAGAAAACTCTGAGGGGTCTCATTCATTGAGTGTTCAAAATGAAATGTTTATTCAGAACAGATTTAAAACTGAAACCACAAACCCATCTCAGCTATCGCAAGCAGAGCACACCATGAATTCATTTCCGAGCTCTATTCCTGTCTGGGTAAGCGTGTTTTGTAAAAACAGCACCCTCTTCCTGAGAAATCTTTCCAGCAGAATTGAAAATACCCACCCATGCAAGTTTGGTTCAGTTAGGCTACTCATTTCCAACTTTATAGTCAGCAAGCTGTGGTCTTACTTTATGCTAGGAAGGCAGAGATGGGCAGCCGAAAGATTAAAAAAGAAAAAAGCTGGTCTGGTGCTATATAGAACATACCTTTATTCTCTTGTGGGTCTGAATTCAAAGCCAGACTAAGGACACCCAGGAGATCCCAATTCTTCCACACTGCTCCTCCCATATGTCCTGAGTCTTTATACAAAGACTATCTAACCAGGTGGTGCACACCTTTAATCTCAGCACTTGGGAGACAGGTAGATTACAGAGCAAGTTCCAGGACAGATAGGGCTTTTGCAGATAGTGCATCTAACAAAACATAAGACATGCTTCTCTTTGAATTGTTAATCAGGAAACAGAATCTGGCTATGGTATAATGGAAGAACCAGATCTCACTCTAGTAAGCACCAGCGATATCAGCATTGCTGAAACAGATCTTGCTAACTTAACCCTTGAAGAGAGAGACAGTGAAGCGCAGAGCTGTTCCCAGGTAAATGTCCTTAGCCCTATGGAGGACTGGCTTGCAGCATCTATAAATGAAAGTCTTGTTACAGAACCCATCTCCAACCCCTCAGTCTTTAAGGTACAAAACGTGCTAAGTTATACAGGAGTTGGCGCTAGCAGCAACTTTGCCCAATGGTACCTTGTCTGCAAAGGAAAACAGGCCTGAGATTTGGCTTAATGCTAGCAATGCCTGGAAAACGCAGCAAAACAAAGTTTCTTTCTCAAAATCAATCAGGCAGGTGCATTTTCAACAGAAACCTCTGTTTATGGAGCTGTGTTGGAGTCTTGTATGGACCAACCCCAAGTGGCACCTTTAGGTAAGTCTTGCATCCTATCAGCCCCTAATGTTTTTCTTTTTTGAGACAGTTTCTCTGTAGCTTTGGTTGGAACTAGCTCTTGTAGTCCATGCTGGCCTCGAAACTCATAGATCCGCCTGCCACTGCCTAGCCAAATAATCCCTAATGTTTAAGTGAAATGAGGATGTCTGTAAAGACCTTTTTTAAAAATTTGCAGTCACACCAATGAAAAGAAAAAAGACATTTATGGAGCGATCCTACCAGAGACAGATGCGGAATAAAACAGGTATCTTTCTTTTTTTTTTTTAAAACAAAACAAGATTAAGAATCTAAAGAAATCCTTTAACCCATCCCTTGATCTTAGGTTTGTCCCTGAGCCACCAGAAGGGTGTTAGTAAAGTCAGAGTACCTCTCCCTGAAGAGAAAAAGACCACACAAGCACTCATGCACCAGAGGGCACTAAGGTATGGGCATTGTTATTTACTTATAGTATTTAGCCATTAATGCCCATTTAATCCCATGTACATTTCTTACAGATTATACAGGCAGTTAGCTGAGGTAAAACAGCAAAGAGAAGAAAAAACAAAGCAAGAAGTCTGTGCCCAAAATAGAGCAAGAGCAAAAGAATTTCATAAGGTGAGCAGGAGCTAGTTTTCCCTCTAAAAAGCAAACAAAATTCAAGCAAAACTAAATTAATTTTCATTCTTTTTACAGAAAACACTAGAGAAACTTCGAGCCAAGAATACATGCTGACTGTAATGTAAAAACTAGACAAAATTTATTTATTGTAAATAAATTTATTTAAGGGATTTGATTCCATTGCTCTCCATCCTGAGTCACATGGTTTGCAGATTTCTGAAGGAGTTAAAAGAATTAAGTTAAGCTCTCACAGCTTCTGACTTGGGGAATGCATGTTATCTTCTCAGAAAAAACACAACACTATCAAGTGTCTGCTTTCTTCTGTGAAGAACATCAATCTTTGGTCACAGCGTAAAGAGCTTTTGGTTTCACAGCCCAACAAGCCCTCTTTGAAATGACCTTCAGTGTGTTTCTTACATACGCACCTTTCACTCCTTCTGATTGTACTCTTTAGCCCTGCATAACAAGAACAAGGTAGGGGTCAGCACCTGAGCATTCTAACAATCATAGGAATTTACTCATCAGGAATAAAATGTCCCCAACAAGTTAACAACTGCTAGCCAAGTAGCACATAGAAAACCTATTGGGAATTTTTTTTACGGTCATGTCCACAGCAAATGAGAAACCCGAATTCCCAAAGCCTTGGTAATGACCATTACAATAAGAACATTAAATGACTACTACTACTTGCCTTTTGTTCTCGTCTCTCTTTGAATTAAAGCCAGAACAGTCATGACTAATTCAAAGTTTTTCACCTGTGGAAAAAATGTATAAAGATTGAGGTTATTCATTAGGTATCCTAAAATCCACTGCCCAAAATTATCTGTTGAATGTTCTCATCTTAAATTCCTCCGTGCACTAAATATTGTCTGAAACCATGGCCCTTGGGAGAAGGCAAGACTGTTAGTTGAGAGCCAAGTGGGCTATGAAGCCAGATCACATATATAAGCCACATTCCAACACTGCTCACTAGATTCAAAGATCCTTTGTGTTTATATTTACATATATGGAATCTGGAGAGACCCACGAAAAGACGATGTTCAGAAAGGCTATTTCACTCAGCCCATTCAGAGCAGTTGAACATTGTCTATCATCACAACATCATCTCTCACTGGTAGTCTTTCCACCATCTCAAGTTAACATCTTACCGTAACAATTCTGGTGCCTTCTTCAAACCAATTTACTTTAGGAACCTAAAAGATCGAACACAGAAAGTTTTATGAATGTATGCAGTATTCTCAGTATTCTGTCTGCATGTATGCCCACACACCAGAAGAGGGCACTAGATCTCATTACAGTTGGTTGTGAGCCACCATGTGGTTGCTGGGAACTGTACACAGGACAGGCAGTGCTCTTAACCTCTGAGCCATCTCTCCAGCTGCTATGAAATGAATTATTAACATGTCTTCAAACATGATTATAGTGGGCAAATGTCACAGGCCTCATTGTCACCACTGTAATGCATCTACTGTGATGGAAGCATGACCTGTGTCTCAATTTTGCCACATTTACCAGTTCTGGACACTGACTGACAGTGCCCATCTTAAAAGTACAATGAGGCTCAGTCTCATGCACCATGCAAATAAAACCATCTAGAAGCAAACAGAAATGGGGCCTTACCATTTTAAGGCAGGCCTCTCACTTGTGGACACCCTAAGAATAAAAAGAGTAGTTCATCAAGCAGGTGATAATGCTTGCCACCAAGCTTAGACCAATTACTCCCTAGAACCCACATTGCAATCAAACTTGCTCTGACCTCCACAGGGCACCCAAACCCAGTATAAAATAACTGTATCATTAGAAATACCAGGTTTATCTTGCACAAAGTCAAGAAACCAACGATGCCAGATAGTGAATTTCTATTGCACTGTCTTTTGAACACACCAGCAGGAAAGGACTGCTGAGTGCAGATACCATGCAGTGCCAATTCCTAAAGCCTCAGCCTGGTGCTCCTAAGAAACTAATGATACGGTCCTAATCATTATCTCCTCTAAATCACACAAACATTCCACATGTTAAGAAGCAGGCTGGATGGGCTTTCAGCTGTTCATTTATGCAGCATTCCATCTCAGCCTTCATTCCACTCTCACTGGAAAATTGCCCAAATCAAACCATAACTGGCCTAATGTATCTTCTGCACACACTGCCGGCTGAGTGTTTCTCACTGAAGCCAGAGTTCCCAGATTTGGCTATCATGCCTTCCTGGCTGCAATGAATCTGAACTGTGGTACTCTGGACAGATGGCTCTTTATCTAGTGAGTCCTCTACTCAGCAAGTTTCCCTGTTCCCCAGGCTGGCCTCTAATTTGATCCTTGCTCCCAACTCCTAGGATTACAGGAGTGAATCATTAAAGAACTCAAACATCATTTCTAGACACTTAGCATGACATGAAAGCAAAGAAACATTTTTTCTAGTCTATACATGCAGCAATTGTTTTTGCTGAGAATACACTAAAAACCAACAGGATTCATTTTCACTTACCAGTGTGCTTGAAGAGTTCTGCTTACACGTTCCTAGAATAGTACGTAAGATTTTAAGATTGGATTTCCAGTTATGAAAACTAAGTTCACTGTCCAGACTTAATAGCTGTAGTCAGTTCTATCAGAATTAAGTTTTAGTTCATGCCTGTATCATTCAGCAGCTGAACAGTTTTAATTCATCATTTGAACTGTAACTATACTTTCCCCAAGATACAGTGCCACCAGACTTACCTAATATCGTACTAATCATTGTGAAGGCATGCCAGGGCCTGAAGTTTAAAAGAAAAGGTGATATATTATTGCTTCAAACTTTTTAGAGATGTCTTGTAGTTCCTTTCACAGACCTAACCATGAGCAGCCCTGTGAGTCAAGCAACCACAAGTTACTATATGAGGCGTTTCCAACGATGTGTGGCTACTGGGGAAGCCCCATCGGGATAGACCTCAAAAAGCAATCATTGTGAAGCCTACATATGAACATCTACAAATAGGAAATCACAAAAAGAAAAGTCATCACAGAACAGGGTTAGGCTCTTAGAGGGCTTGTGTTCTCAAATACGAATCAGTTTACCACATGGNTGCAGGAACACACCCTAAGTATGAGTACCTTGTCATAATGTAAATGCATAGCCTCGAGCTTTGAATCCCAACATCGGGGATAAGCATTATTAAGAGCAGCAATAGAAAATAGCTCAATATCAAGTATCCTTGAGTATTTCCATTCTTATGTCTCCTATGTTAAGTTTAAACAAAATTTTTAGAGAAGCAACTGTATACAACTTCTACATTCCATAAACAATAAAAATCAGCTACTTACAACCAATTTGATATCGCATTCAGACTCAGGGCTTGTTGCCTCATCTTCTGCTCTGTAACATTAAAAACATCACAAATCTTACCTTATTTTATTTGGATGCTACAAAGACCTATACTCTAAGGAATACATAATAACCTATCTCCAAATTGATACCCTGTGCATCTACTTAACATTAGCATAAACAATCCTAAATGTGGAAATTATGGTTACTGCTTCAGCATTTGATCAGTGGATGCTTATTCTAGCAAAGTCACATGTCTTTACTAATAGCACTTGGAAAAGAGGTAATGAGTTCAAGCCCAGCCAAAGCTATATAGCTAAATGTGGAATTACACATTAAGTTACCTTAAAAAATAAAAACACAAACCACAAACCTAGGAAGTAAATTATTCTTCAAGGTCCAACTTACAATGGCTCATCAATGGGAGAAAGAGGACCATCATCATCCATGTACTTGTGTCTCCGGCTGTCAAAGTCTTCCTTTTCTAAATCTTCACCAGCATGCATTTGCTCCAAGCATTCCTTAAGATGGTGCTCATACTTGAGTTTTTCAATGTGGTGAAAAAATCCTCTTGCAACAGCTTGCTTCAAGTAAGAAAACACAATTCCTTAAATCAAATATAATAAAGCCTGAAATTCTACAAAGGGCTGGGAGACNGTTAAGTTTAAACAAAATTTTTAGAGAAGCAACTGTATACAACTTCTACATTCCATAAACAATAAAAATCAGCTACTTACAACCAATTTGATATCGCATTCAGACTCAGGGCTTGTTGCCTCATCTTCTGCTCTGTAACATTAAAAACATCACAAATCTTACCTTATTTTATTTGGATGCTACAAAGACCTATACTCTAAGGAATACATAATAACCTATCTCCAAATTGATACCCTGTGCATCTACTTAACATTAGCATAAACAATCCTAAATGTGGAAATTATGGTTACTGCTTCAGCATTTGATCAGTGGATGCTTATTCTAGCAAAGTCACATGTCTTTACTAATAGCACTTGGAAAAGAGGTAATGAGTTCAAGCCCAGCCAAAGCTATATAGCTAAATGTGGAATTACACATTAAGTTACCTTAAAAAATAAAAACACAAACCACAAACCTAGGAAGTAAATTATTCTTCAAGGTCCAACTTACAATGGCTCATCAATGGGAGAAAGAGGACCATCATCATCCATGTACTTGTGTCTCCGGCTGTCAAAGTCTTCCTTTTCTAAATCTTCACCAGCATGCATTTGCTCCAAGCATTCCTTAAGATGGTGCTCATACTTGAGTTTTTCAATGTGGTGAAAAAATCCTCTTGCAACAGCTTGCTTCAAGTAAGAAAACACAATTCCTTAAATCAAATATAATAAAGCCTGAAATTCTACAAAGGGCTGGGAGACAGCTCAATGTGCATCATGTGGACCAGATTTGGAATCAGAAACCATGTAAATGCTGAGTATACAAGGTGGTTCTACTATAATTCCAGACTCGGAAGGTGTAGACAGTACCAAGAACAAGCTGAATAGAAAGACAACCTAAATTGACAAGCTATGCTAAGGCTATACACGCATATACATTAAAAGAATGACATTAATCCTTTCTGTTTACAAATTCCAATGGACCATGTGCATTCCTACAACATTTAATACTCAAATATTTGAAAAAATTATCTGGGTACTCAAATTTTCCTGATTTCATGTATATGGGTGTTTTGACTGCCTGTATATCAGTGCTACATGCATGCCTGGTGCCCTCAAAGAACAGAAGGGAGCATCACTATTCTTAGAGATGGCTGTGAGTGACCCTGTGTCCTTAAATGTTCCTCAACTATGTAACTCTCTCCATAATCCATTGTCCTAGTTAGCTTTAACTCAATTTGACACAGTGAAGAATCATCTAAGTGGTCCCAAACTGATGGACTGCTCCTATAGATTGCCTAGATTGTGGGCAGTACCATTCTGAGCAAGGGCTGCTGGGTTAACAATGCATGACCATCAGCTAGCAAGCAGTATCCTCTATGTTCCTATTCTCCAGCCCTTTGGGGACTTCTAAAAATGAACTTGAGGAAGTGATGCCTCCTTACTTTGAAATGATAGGTTTGACTTGGGCTACTGAAATGAAAGTTGGGTATGGTATACTTGAGAGTAGTTGAGACAAGATAAAGGGCTTTTCTGCATAGAACAGTTGGAACATCATTCTCTGAAACTGTATGCACACACACACAAAAAAAATGCCAGTGCAGACTTCACTCACAAACACTTGAAGACTGAAACAGACTTTACATAGAAGCCACTGTTTAGTGTCAAAGTAACCAAGTATGTTCCAGGTATACCTTAACTAACAATGGCCAACAACCATGTCTTCTCGTCTATAAAGTTCTGGGATAGTCAGAGCTATTACAGAGAAACCCTGACTGGAAGAGATAGGAAAGGGGGTGGGCAACAACCCCATTTAATTTTACCACCTACATGAGAATGACTCACCTCATATGTTAAGATTTTCTTCCAAGGTAAGGGTTTTCTTCCATTTTCAGATTCTAAGAATGGAAGCACAGCTCCTTTGTCTTTAATTTGTTTCACATCTATTTGTGACCTCCTAGGGTTTCTAGTGTTTTTTATTCCAGGT
>LOEQ01020484.1:5270-17632 GCA_001685075.1 Bramus lutescens
AAGTTGATTATTGTTCTCTCAAGGTCTATGAAGAATTTTGTTGGTATTTTAATGTGGATTGCATTGAATTTAGAGTTAGCAAAGTTTTAATAACTTTTGATTTCACTGGGGGTTAAAGGTCTTTTTAAGTTACTTATCTGAATTTCATTTAACTTTGGGAAGTAATAGATATCAAGAAAATTAAGGATATCTATTTGATTTTTGAGTTTCGTAGAGTACAGA
This sequence comes from Bramus lutescens, assembly GCA_001685075.1. NCBI lineage: Eukaryota > Metazoa > Chordata > Mammalia > Rodentia > Cricetidae > Bramus > Bramus lutescens. Next base: position 5,493 of record LOEQ01020484.1, read on the forward strand.
TTTTTAAGGGGTGTTTATTCTCTGAATTTCTCCATTGCCTGTTGTTATGTCCCTATGATTTTTTCATTGATTCTTTGTATTTTTTTCTTTTTTGATTGTTTCTATTTTATTGATTTCAGCCTTTCGTTTTATTATTTCTTGCCATCTACTCATTTTGGGTATGAATTTTCTTTTCTCTTTGTTCTAAAGCTTTCAGGTGTGCTGTTAAATTACTAGTATAAGATCTCTTCAATTTTTCTAATGTAGGCATTAATGCTATGAATTTGCCTCTTAGAATAACTTTCATTGTGTTCTAAAATTTTTTGGTAAGTTATGTTTTCATTTTCTTCAATTCTAGAAAATCTTTTATTTCTCTCTTGACCCATTTTTTTTCATTTTCTTATTAAAAATACTTTTCATTTTACCTACCATCCTCAGTTACCACTCTCTCTTCTTCTGCCCCCACCTCCCCCTTCCCATCTCCCATCCACTCCTCAGAGGGGTTAAGTCCTTCCTTGGGGAGTCAACAAGGTCTGGCATACCAAGCCCCCTCTCCCATGAAAACTGAGTAAGGTATCTCACCATAGGAAATGGGCTCCAAAAAGCCAGTTCATGCACCTGGGATAGGTGCTGGTGCCATTGCCAGGGCTCCCCTCAACAGATCAAGCCACATAACTGTCACCCACATTCAGAGGATCTAGTTCTTTTGACCCACTTTTTGTTAGTAGTGAGTTGTTCAGTTTTCATGAATTTGCAAACTTTCTGTTGTTTTTGTTGTTGTTGTTGTTTCTGTTGTTGTTTATGTCCAGGTAGATTCCATGGTGGTCAGATAGGATGCAAGGTGTTATTTCAATTTTCTATTACCTGTTGAGACTTGTTTTGTGTCCAAATACTTGGTCAATTTTGTAGAAAGTTCCATGAGGTCTAAGAAGGTATATTCTTTTGTGTTTGGATGAAATATTGTGTAAATATCTGTTAGGTACGTTTGGTTTATAATATCAGTTAGCTCCAGCATTTCTCCATTTAGTTTTTGTTTGGATGGCCTGTTTCCCCTACCAATGTTTGTCAGTGTGTGATTCAACCTGTAGTATTGTTTCTTTTATGAACTTAGTGTCCTTATGTTTGGTATATAATTGTTAATAATTGCAACATTATTCTCTTTGTGGAATTTTTTCGTTTGATGCATATGTAGTTTTCTTCCCTACTTCTTCTTATTAGTTTTAGTGTGAAGTTTATTTTATCAGACATTGAAATGGCTACACCAGACTGCTCCTTAGGTCCATTTGTTTGGAATATCTTTTTCTAATGTTTTTACCCTGAGGTGATATCTATCCTTGATGTTAAGGTGTGTTTCTTAGATGCAGCAGACAGATTGACTCTGTTTTCAAATATAATATGTTAGTCTTCATATTTTATTGGAGAATTGAGGTCATTAATGTTGAAAGTTATCAATGAGCAGTGATTGTGAATTTCTGTTACTTTGTTATCGTTGTTGGTGGTGGTGGCAGTGGTAGTGTGTGTCCCTTCTTTTGACTTTGCTGGTCTGAGACTATTCCCTGTGTATTCTTGTGTATAGTTAATTTCTTCAGGTTGGAATTTTCCTACTAGTATGTACTGAATGACTGGATTTGTAGATATTGTTTAAATTTGGTTTTGTCTTAGAATGTCTTATTTTGTCCATGTGTGGTGATTGAAAGGTTTGCTGGGTATAGTAATCTGGGCTGGCATCTGTGAGTTTGCAACATATCTGTCCAAGCCATTCTGGATTTTAGAATCTCCATGGAGAAGTCAGGTGTATTTCTAACACTTCTGTCTTTATATGTTACTCCATTTTTTCCCTTACAGCTTTTAGTATTCTTTCTTTGTTCTATACACTTATTGTTCTGATTATTATGTGCCATGGGGACTTCTCTTCTGGTCTGGTCTATATGGTGTTTTGTGTGCTTGTACTTTGATCAGCATCACCTTCCTTAAGTTAGGGAAATATTTTCTATGATTTTGTTGAAAATATTTTCTATGCCTTTGACCTCTGTTTCCTCTCCTTCCTCTAGTCCCATTATTATTAGATTTGGTCTTTTCATAGTCTCCTAAATTTCCTGGATGTTTTGTGTCAAAAGTTTTTTTTTTAGTTTTAACATTTTCTTTGACCATGGTATCCATTCCTCTGTTGTGTGTTCAATGCCTGAGGTTCTCTTTTCTATCTCTTGTATTCTGCTGGTGAGGCTGACTTTGAAGTTCCTATTAAAGAACCTAAATTATTTTTAAACATTTATCTTATATATAGTATTCTGCCTGCATGTATGCCTGAAGGCCAGAAGACAGCATCAGATCTCATTATAGATGGTTGTGAACCACCATGTGCGTGCTGAGAATTGAACTCAGGACCTCCGAAAGAATAGACAATGATCTTAATGGCTGAGCCATCTCTTCATTACAAAGAACCTAAATTTTTAATTTCCAGATTTCCCTTAGTTTTCTTTTATTGATGCTATTTCCACTTTCAAGTTTTGAATTGTTTTACTTATCTCTTTCTACTTTTTGTGGATATTTCCATACTTAATGGATTTGTAAAGATACTTTTTGAAGACCTCTGTTATATTCACAAAGCTTACTTTAAGGTTGTTTTCTTGCTCTCCAGCTATGATGGAATACTCAGGGTCTGCTGGACTATAGTGGAAAAATATAGTTCTGGTTGTTATCGATTGTATGTTTACCCTGTGGGCTAGGCATATGGTATTGGGAAACTTGTCATTCTAGTTGCTGATATCTGGTCTTGTATCTTTGTTGGGTGAGTATTTCATTCCTTGGTTTCTATTGCTCTTTCTGGGTTATAGGATAGTGTGTTACCTGCTAGGAAATTCTGCTGGGATTCTGAGAGTTGTGGTCACTCTGGGTTTTAGGTAAAATGTGTTTCTCGGTATTGAGAGCTGATACTTAGGAATGAAGATGGGCTTGGGAGGGGCTGAGGGAGGAGGGAGGATCACAGTAGAGCATCCCACAATAGGGACAGATGTTGAGAAGAGGCCACAGAAGAGGTCTGCTACAGAGAGCTAGGGATGAGCCTGGGGCATTGTACTCAGAGGAATGGAGGGGAAGTAAAGATCTGCATTTAACCTACTTGCTTTCCTGGTCCATGACCTGTGGGTTCCCAGGAGTGCCTGATGGGGTTGAGAGATGGGATAAAGCAGTGAGTTGGGGGAAGGAGATTAGGAGAAGATAAGTGTAATTCTCTTGTGATGGGAGCACGGGTGCAAGGTGGCAGTTGCTGGTGGTCTGCTATAAAGCTGGAAGATTTGAGGGAGAGGTTATAGTCTACAGTTAGGCCAAGTGGTGGCAGCGCACGCCTTTAATCCCGGCACTTGGGAGGCAGAGGCAGGCGGATATCTGTGAGTTTGAGGCCAGCCTGAGCTACAAAGCAAGTTCCAGGACAACCAGGGCTGTTACACAGAGAAACCCGGTCTTGAAAAACCAAGAAACAAAAAAGATATACAGTTAGCCTACCTGCTTCTCTGGTCAAAAAGATGGCAGGTTTCAAAAATTGGTAGATAATAAATTATTTAATATAAATTAAACATTTGCTGGTGATGATGATTAGAATATAAATTTGAAAATCAGCAGCCCAAACAGAACTTGTTTTTAAATTTCCCTTTATTCTCAAGAATTTCATATGTTTATTCAATGAAATATGATCTGCCCCATTTTCTTCTTCATCTCTACTTATGGTCCCACAACAATCTTTTCCCCACCAAATTCATATCTTGTTTTCTTTTTGTTTTTATTTACATGTTTGTTTCCATAACCCACTAAGTCCAGTTAGTGCTGCATTTACAAGCATGGGTGTGGAACTATTCACTGGAGCTTGGGATACCTACCAGGGCCAGATGCTTTCCTCCTTAACAACCATCCATTGTCATATAGCTTTTCAATCAAGGGGAGCCTGCAGATCATCTGTCTCATGCATGTGTAGTTTCCCCCTGGCTTGATGTTGTGTTTGTCCTATACAGGTAAACAGAACTGATATAAGTTCTTGAGTCGGATGGCCTGCCATGTTCAAAAGACAGCATCAGAGACAGCCTTTGGCTCTTATGTTCTTTCTGCTTCCATTTCTGAGATTTACTTTGAGCTTTGATGGTGCTGGGGTTAAGATAGGTATCCTGTTTGGAGCTAAACACTCAGTGTCTTGTCCTCAACCCCATGACCATCTATCCATCTCTCTACTGACTCTCCACTGAAAAAAGAAGCTTTTCTGACCAAAGTTGAGAGCAACCCAACTCTCTGGACATAAATCTAGAAGGCAATTTGAAAGTGTGACCATTTAGCCTTGTAACAACAGCAACTTCTACCCAAGGTAGTAGCTTGCCCTACCCTGCCATGGGCTTTTTTGACCAGGATTATAGTGCTGGGGATTACACAGTTTTAATGTAGTNAGCTACAGAAAGACCCTGTCTTGAAAACTCCCCCCAAAAAAAAAAAGTGTCAGGACAGTTATAAATGAAAAAAAGCAAAGGAAGTAGGAAAGAGTCCATACTCCAAGCTCCCAAAGACAGAACTGTAAAGTAAGCCCAACTGTAAGGTAAGAACAAACAAAGAGCCAACCAACTGACCTATACACCTCTTTTCCAGAAAGTGTCAAATGCATTGCTTCAGTGTGTCAGACTGACTCTGCCTGGCAGCCTAGGCTTGGAGTAGAAATTGATTGCATTTATCTTGGAGTGCCTTCTAGTCTTGGGTCCTGAAAATGAGGAGCTCACACAGCAGGAAGACTGGACATATTGACACCATGAGAGATGGCCACAAGAGGAAGTTGTGGAAACTGTAGGTTCAGATGCCAAATCACTGAGAAACTTAAGCAACAGGAAATGTGTGCTATGAAAGATTTGGCGGTCACAAACTGTGTGAGAAGTGAGCCCCAGTCACTGCTTGTAGTTCACTTCAAAGAATAGGAAGCTGAAAGCATCGTTAGCAGATTGTTTGGCCTCTGGGCCCTCGTCCCAGCAGCATATGCTTGGCGAGCATAATCAGACAAGGAACTCTGAATTTAGTTCTAGCAGATCTAGATTTTCCATCTTCTTTCTGTAGTGTGATTTCCTGTTGGTTGGTTCTGAAAGCATCAAGACCAGCCAAGTTCCAGTTTCCTCTGGTCTTCCGCAGTCCAAAACCTTTGTCTTAGACTTGGCTTATTGAACAAAAATGGGGCATTTGAAAATGATTCTGCTCGATCCATAAATTAGAACTGTCAGAATTGGCTCCTTTTATGTACACAGTGAGATTTCTTAACTGAACACAGCCCTTTTGCTCACAAAACAGTGCCCATTTCAGATCTCAGCCAGCACATAGCATCGAGGGTGACTTGAGAGGGAAAAAGAAAAGCATTAAACTAAACTTGATCCTAAGTATCCCAATAGTAGAGAACTCAGATAGTTTATTTGCTTTCTTTCTTTTAACATATTTTTACTCTATTGCTAGTGTTTTTTCTCTAGGAAAAAAAATAGCTGTTTTAAAATAGTCTCTAAGAAGTTGATGCAAGCAAAAACATTTTGTTGTTTTAGGAAGCCCATGTAAATCCAGAAAATGGGGGGAAAATGGAAAAACTTAAAGTAAGTGAAGAATTTGAAGAAAGCTGCCTTCTTATTTTTTTGTGTGTTTGTTTTTCAGGCAGAAAATCTGCATAAGTAAATAATTGACTGTGTCTCAGGGCAAAGTAAATTAATTGAATTCCACATGCATAGAAATCCTTCCCCTAACCTTTATTCTTGCTTATTCAACTATGCTTGCATCCTTTAAGAAACTGATACAGACAACCATTAGTTCACTTACAAAAGAGGTTCAGTGTAGAATAGCACCTCAAGCCCAGATAATATATTGGAAAAATGGAACAAAGGACAAATGACAGATCAAAATTGATGTATGGAAAACTACAACTGAGAAGGAGATGGATACTTTACCTTTCTTGTTTGAACCAAGCACAGCAAAGCCTCAAAGAAAGTTGACTAAGTTCTGGGTATGTCTATTATTGAAATTATTAAATTTATTCATTGAAGAATAATATATTTATTTACTTATCATAAGTTAATATTTTAAAACTTATGCCTTAAAGATACAAGAACACTACTATATATTTGAATTGCCTAAAAATTTTTTGTATGATTCATAGACATTGTTTTTGTTTGTTTGTTTAATGTCATTTTAGATGTCCATAATTTAAATGGCTTGGGAAATCAAGAGACACACTTGTGGCAAGTTGAAGTCACCAATGGCATTACATCATATGAACAGATGGTTGAAGTAGGTACAATTATTTTTTTGTATAAGCTAAACCACATTTAAAGCCTAAACATTCAGTAGTGCTCTACTTACTCATGAACTTAATCCACAGCAGACTATACTAACTCTCCACAATGAGCCTGATAAGATGCAGGCTGGAAAGAACCTGATAATTTTAATGTAACTGAAACTAATAGAGCATCTTAGTGTCTATTGTTAGAACCAAACTTTGCAGTATATACTTACTTGGAGCCACTGAAACTCTTCCATTAAAAGAAAATTTTACTGATGTATAAGAAATGTCATATGTGGGAGACCTCCAATTAAAGTTTGGTGAATATGGCAGTCCTTTGGGTGATGTCACATTTCTTGCCTAAGACATGACTTAGGTAAGACAGAAAAGTTTTGAATCTCATGTATACTGGTAGCAAGGCTAAACTCAGTAAAGAACATGAAATACACAAAGAGTAAGAAATAAGACCTCAAAAATATCAGGAAACAGATATTGCTGAATAGTCTCATAGGTTATAAGAATGTAACAAATTTTTCTGTCTCAAGGCAGAACTACAGATTCAAGAGAAAATGCATCAAGGGGCAAAACCATATGAATATAAAGAATGTGCGGAAACACTTTATCAGAACTCAGAGCACACCTTGAATCAAACATCTCAGTCATATGAGAACCCCTTTGGATGGGAGGAATGTAGAAAATCTTTCTATTACCAGTCCACCCTCACTCAGCATCAAAGATTTCATATAGGTGAGAAGCTCTACGAGTCTCCACAATGCTGGGAAATTTTCCCCTGGAAGTCCCAAGTCAGTGTACATGAGACATTTCGTGGAAGTGAGAGACGCTATGAGTGTGAAGAATGCAGGAAGTCTTTCCACCGGAAGGCAAACCTTATTCGACATCAGAGAAGAACACATAGCAGAGAGAAGCCCTATGAATGTATAGAATGTGGGAAAACTTTCTATTGTAAGTCAGACGTCACTCGACATCAGAGAAGAACTCATAGTAGAGAGAAACCCTACGAATGTGTAGAATGTAGTAAAACTTTCTACTGTAAGTCATACCTCATTCGACATCAGAGTAGAACTCACAGTAGAGAGAAGCCCTATGAATGTACAGAATGTACTAAAACTTTCTACTGTAAGTCAGATCTTACTCGACATCAAACGACTCATAGTGGGGAAAAGCCTTTTGAATGTAACGAGTGCTCTAAAACATTCTACTATAAGTCAGACCTTGCTAATCACCAGAAAACTCACACAGATGATAATCCCTATGAATGTAAAGAATGTAAGAAAACTTTCTGCTCCAAGTCAAGTCTCAATCAACATCATAGGATTCATACAGGTGAAAAGCCCTATGAATGTAATGAATGTAAGAAAAGTTTCAATTCGAAGTCAAACCTCACTGAGCATCAGAGAAGAACTCATACCAGAGAGAAGCCCTATGAATGTAACGAATGTTGGAAATCCTTCTACTGTAGGTCAGAACTCATTAATCATCAGAGGACTCACACAGTGGAGAGATACTATGAATGTAAAGAGTGTAATAAAAATTTCTACTGTAAGTCAAACCTCAATCAACATCAAAGAACTCACACAGGAGAGAAACCGTATGAATGTAAAGACTGCAACAAAGCTTTTTATTGTAAGTCAAACCTCAATCAACATCAAAGGACTCATACAGGTGAAAAACCTTTTGCATGTAAGGACTGTAGTAAAGCTTTCTATTGCAAGTCAAGCCTTGTTAAACATCAAAAAATTCATTCAGGTGAGAAGCCATATGAATGTGAAGAATGCAGGAAAACTTTCTTCCAAAAGTCAGATCTCACGCGACATCAGAGAACACATACCGGTGAAAAACCCTATGAATGTAAAGACTGTAACAAAACTTTCTATTGTAAGTCAAACCTCAGTCAACATCGGAGAACCCATACACATTCAAAATCTTACGGGTGTAAAGAATGTAGGGAAACATTCTATTCTAAGTCAGAGCTCACTGAACATCAAAGAAGTCATACAGATGAGAAACCCTATGTGATGTTTAATATTGATTGTCAACTTGACAAGATCTGGAATCATCTGGGAGACAGACCCCTAAGCCATGCCTGAGAAAGATTATCTAGATTGAATTAGCCTCTGGGGATGTCTGATTGATAATCTTGATTTGGTTAATTGAAGTGGTGGCATCATTCCCTGGCATGGGGTTATGTATTGCATGAAAGGGGTGGCACCATTCTGTAGACTGGGGTTCTGAGCTACATGAAAAGGAGAAAGGTAGATCAAGCATGACCATTTATTCTTTGCTGCTTCCTGTCTGGATGCCATTTGACAAGCCATCTCAAGCTCCTGCCGCAGTGACTTCCCTACCATGAAGACTTGTACCTTCAAACTAATACAAGAAGTTAGTTCTGGGAAGTGAGGTCATTGCTCTGATAAACTTGACTATGTGGTTCTTAAGCCATTGGCAGTGGTTTTTATGAGGAATGTAGAAGATTTTAGAATGTTGGGCTAATAAAACCGTTGAATACTATGCTACAGAGGTAAATGGGCCCTTCTGATGGAAGTTTATAAGACCAGGAGGCAGAGGGAAGTACTGACTGGAGCCCTGACTCCCAAGGCTTCAGAGGGGAATGAGCACTGCCAGGACCTGGACTAGAGACCATTTGTGTGATTCTTTCCAAGAATCTGGCTTCATTTTACCTGTGCACTGGGAACTTGAGTAAAGGTGAGCTTAAAGGAAATGTGCTGAATTGTTGGGTGAAGAAAATTTCCAAGTAGGAGTGCATTCAGGCTGTGACATAGCTCTTGGTAACAGCACTTAGAAAAGTTTACAGTGGAAAAAACTTCCATTGAACAGAAGATAAATACAAAAGTGATTAAGAAATCTAAAGCAAAGCAAGAGCTGTAGGCAAGTATGGAAAAAGAGGCTGTGAGTAATAAAAGAGAAACACCCTGCTCTGCCCCCAACAGTAGGAAATGCATCCCAAGTGCTCTGCTGCACGCATCAAAGGCTTCAGCTTGTGAAAATGCAGATTTATTTGAAAGAAAAGAGCCTAGAGTGAGAATGTCACTGAAGGAATGCCCTACTTTTGAAGACAACATCCTAGGGAAGTGTTTCTGAAGGGTCAACACACTCTAGGTGACAGCTGTGATTCAAGAGGGCACTTCATATTTCTAATGAGCAACAGCTCTTAAAAGTTTTGTGTATGTGATACTATTTTCATTTGAATACTGAGGGAATCAGGTAGACATGCTCCAGAGTTTCAAAAACCAGCTGAGGATAGGCATAGCAGGTCAAGACTGGAGTCTCTACATGGAGGCTCTGAATGCCCACTGCATGAACTTGTGAAGATGAACTCTAAATTGCTATGGAGACTCTAGTATATAAGTGATGCCTGGACCATGGAGGCCTACACCAAGGAAAACTACAAGGAGTGGGGCCAATGGTTTTATGTGCCATCTGCAGCAGAGATGGAAGGATGGGACTTCTCAAATATTTTGGATTTCAGATGATTCTATTACAAGTCTCAGATGTTGGACATAGAGCAGCAAGATTTACTGTTTTATCTTCTGGATTTCAGCCCTGATCTTTCTTTTCAGGAATGGGGATGTTTACTTTGTGCTTTTATGTATTGGAACCATGTAACTTGCTTTTTGGTATTAAGGGTCATTGCAATTGTTTCAGATAAATCTTAAACTTTGGATATTAAAGCTGTGTTGAAACTGTTGAAGACTAGAGACTTTTGGTGTTGTACCTAACACATTTTGCATTATGAAATGGCCATTAGCTTATGGAGACAAGAGAGGAAAAGTTATTACTTGACAGTGATAACCATGTTAGGTTTGCAAGGAATAGAGTTTTGATGGCTAATATTGCCCACTTGACAGGATCTGGAGTCTCCTGGTAGATGGACCTCTGGGAATGTCTGGGAGAGATTAATTGGAATGGGAACAGTTACTTTAAAATGTTTGCAGTACCATTCAATGGGCTGGAATCTAGATTGCATGAAAAGAAGAAAGATGGCTGAGAATGATTCTTGACTGTGGATGTCGCTAGACCATCTGCCTCGAGCTCCTGCCACTGTACCCTCCCTATCTGGATCAACTCTACCTTTGAGCCATGAGCCAAAATAAACTCTTCCTTAATTGGCTGTGTCAGGATATTTTATAAAAGTCACAGGAAAAGCAGATAACACACCCTATGAATGTTTAAACATGTAGGAGTGGGATTGGAGAGTTGGCTCAACAATTAAGAGCATTGACTACTCTTCCAGAGTTTGGGTTCCCTGCTCCAACATGGCTCACAGCTGTCTGTAAATCCAGTTCCAAAGGCCTCCATGAGCAATGCACCCATGTAGTAGTGTGCATACATGTATGCAGACAAAACACTTGCATACATAAAATAAATAATTTTTAAAAACCTGTTGAAAACTTCCTCATGTAAGTCAAACTTTATGACATCCCAGAATTTACATAAGTGAGAATTCATTTTAAAGTAAAGAATGTGGGAACCTTTTTATCAAAATTCAAATTTCAATAAGCATCAGCGAATTCATGGATGAGAAACAAGAAACCTTCATGTATAGAACCCAATCTTTGCTTGACGTCAGAGAATACATTCAGTTAAGATACTGGAATGTAAAGTGAACACAATATGGCTGGGAGCAGCAGCCCCACCCATTTTCCTAGAAGGGCTGTATGCCCCGGAGGCTTTAGTCTCACTACCTTGGTGCACACAGCATTAGAATGTTTCAACTAGGTCCATTTTTCCTGTTGAGCACATTGTGCCCCGGAATCTCCCTCCCTACTGAGTATATACACGGCTGTATCCACTTCTTGTCACTTAGGTGAGGGCTGCCCACCTTGGAGACTCAAGCTTATTTATTGCCCATTTGAGGGCTGTATACCCAGGAAGCTCCAGTCTCTGTGAGCATGTTGTACCTGGGAGAATTCAACCCCTTTCATCTACCAGGTGAGGGCTGTATTGTGAGAATCTCCAGCTTCACATTGTCCCAGTAATCACAGCATACCCAGCAGCTTCATCCTATCTTGTGGCCCCTTTGAAGGATATATGCATGGGCAACTCCAGCCCAGGAAAGTAAAGCATGCTTGGTGAGCTCCATCCTGTCAACACAATGCATCTAAGAAGCTGCAACCTCACCTGTTGCCTTGATGACCAAAGCAGTTCTGAGTGGCTCTTGCCAATCTCATCATGTCAGTAAGCACCGGATGCCTGGGAGTCTCCAGTCCCATCCAGTTTGTGTTATACCCAGAAGCCTCCAAACCCACCCATCACCCAGTCAGGGCTATATGCCTAAGAGACTTCAGACTCATATGCCACCTCTTTGAGCACAGTTAGTGCCTGGGAGACTACAAATAAACCTGTGGTCCTGGTAAGCACAGGGTGCCTAGGATGTTCTATCCCTTGGCTCATTTCCTAGGCAGAGGCTTTATGTCTACAAAGCCCTAGTGCTGCCCATCACTTCAATGAGCACAGCAGACACTGGCCTTACTCATTACCCTGGCAAGAATAGCACACCTGGAAATGTCCAGACCAAACCATCTTGGAGAGGATTGTGTGGCCAGCCATGGTGAACACAGCATGAACATAAGCTTGAGTCCTGTCACTTGCATGAAAGCAAAAGAACACCTGGGGGCTCAGAGTAAGATGGAGTTGACATGAAGAATAGAAAAATTCAACCAATGACCTTAGTCCAGACTGCTAGTCCCAATATAAAAGCACAATTTCTACAAAAAGCCATACTAAAAATTACGAATTTTGCAATAATGTTATCTAGTTTAAGTAAATAATTAAAAACTTTAAGTGTGTTCAGATAACTCAAGAAATATGCTTGAAAAAAATAATCCCAAGAGGGATCTTAACT
>LOEQ01020487.1:0-10394 GCA_001685075.1 Bramus lutescens
GGCTAACTCTCACACTTGATTAACCCATTTCTATTAATGTGTGTAGCAACACGAAGTGGTGGCTTACGGGGAAGATTCTAACCAGTGCCCGTCTTGGGCCGGAGCTTCATGCGTCTGCCTGACTCTGCTTTCTTTCTCGCAGCATTCTGTTCTAAGGGCTGGCCTATCAGAAGGCCAAGGCAGTTTCTTTATTAACCAATAAAAGTAACACATAGACAGATGACCCTCCTACATCATAACTGTTATCTTATCATTCCTTTATCATCAATCCCAGCATGAATGCTGTGGAAACAGAGAAATTAAGCAGTCTATCGCTGAAATACCTTAGGTACAGCAATAAGAGTCTGTCAGTGTTGGACTATTACATATCAGCTAATAGACACGTGTGGACATCACCAGAGATGTTCTCCTTGGATGTCACAGATATGGGGCCTGGGTGTGTAAAAGAGTGAGGTGTGAGAAAAAATATATACAATGCCTGTGTCACTTGGGATTATAATATACAATAAGCAGAGATTTAAGAAAGACTCAAGGAGTTCCTGGATCTTTAGACTGGTATGGAAAATTCGTGGGTTTGCTGAAATTTCTTAGAACAGTGTATTTATACAGATGGAAAACTTTTAGAAGATATAATTGGTTAACTATAATGCAAAAAACTGTCTATAATATGGGCATGCAATGTTGAAGAGAAAAGAGAAAGACAAGAAAAGCAAGTGGTGAAACTGAGTTACTAGAAAGCAATGGTGGCAAGATTGGAGTGGAGCCTGAGTCATTGCAGGAAAATTATTGAAAGAAAGATAGCATTTTATTTTAATTTTATGTGCATTGGCATTTTACCATGGGTGACCTACCCTTCACAACACTGAGTTATTCCCAACTAGTGCCAGAAGAAACATTTCTGATGAGTGTCATATGTTGCATAGATAAGTGTATCTGTTTATTCATATATACATTAGGAATCAGTTTATTTCTATATGACTCTGACTAAAAGAAACATATTTTCTGTATATGTTTGTCATTATATGAATCTCAGTATCCCAGACACTAAAGATGTGTGGGGTATCAATTTTAAAATAAAGATCTTAATCATAATCTTCATAATTATTTCATTTCTCCCATAATTTTTGTTCTACATTGATGAAAATATATCTGTATTGTTCATGATTTTTTCTTTAGTTCCATGTAGCACATGAGAGTGAGGAATTTTATTCCTGCAATTTAAGCCATATCAGGCAGATTTAACTCCAATTATATATCATATACTCAATTCCTGCGAAGCTTCTAATAGCAATAAGGGATTTCTGTTCTATGGGGACATAAGTGTGTAGGGTCGTCTAAAATTTATGCATTACCTTATATTTGGATGTGCAAATTTTGAAATGGTCATTGTGAAATTATACAGATGCACTTGATTAAGAAGCATATCAGATATCAATATATTGTCACCTTGTTTCAATATTTTCATATCCGTTCATAGTATAATGGTTTACTTTTCATAATATCTCAACAAGTTTATTCTGATACATTTCAGAAACTTTAAAATATTTATATAAGTCTATGTATGCTCATATACATAGGTTTCTACACACACACACACACACACACACACATATATATATTCTTATTTATGAATTGGTACAATTGCTTGGTATAATTTAGAATTTCATACGTAGGTGCAGTATTTATATTACTTCATAATTATTTCTGCTCCCTTCAGTACAATATCTGCATAGGAAATATTAAAATAAATACATCTAATTAGTAAAGTTATTTTACATTTTGTGTATACACAAATGTATGCATAACTGTAATGCACTGTATAAATAATTGGATGACTATATGTAAACATCTTAGCTTATCCATTTAAAATAAAAAATATCAATATTTTTGCTCAGTAGAAGCAGATCTTTTCCATCTTAGCATGTAATTTTTTCCATGACTTTTCTGTTGTGTGTGGGAATTTGAGTTTCCAATCTGTGTTGGCATTACAATTTCTGATGTCATTGTGATTACTCTATTTTTGATTTTTGATTGCTTTTGTTATTTTTTTTTGGAGTTCTCATTTCCAAAACTTATTTTTTTCACATGCTGTCCTGATGTGGCTAGTGAGAGTAGGCTTTTTGCCATTGGCCAATAAGAAGATGTTTTCAACAAGTGTCTTAACAGAGTACAGCCAGGATAAAGAGCTATATAGAGTGAGTAGGCAGAGTTGGTAAGAAGCCAAGTAGCTGCCAACAGAGACAGATGACTCCACTGAAGTCTACAAAACTTTGCCTGCAGGCTATAACCTCACAGTGATGCACTGATTATTAGAGGTTTGTTTGTTTAGAATATAAGAGCTAGCGAGCAATATGCTTAAGCTATTGGACAAACTTTATTGCAAATAATAGTTTCTTAGTTATTATTTCATGTCAGAGAAGGTGTGGACAGATGAGCAGCATGTTCAGCTATATCCATGAAAACCCTGAAAAAGCTTACAAAGGAATTCTAGACACAAGGGGAAATAGTTAACCCTGGGTCTTGGAAGCAGCATTTTCTCGGGTGAGCACTGTTTGCTAGAAGTAAGCAGCAGCATGATTCTTTCAATAGAAGGCTTCCTGACTTAGTGGTAGCAGCACAAACTGCTACACTCCTTTAAGAAGGATTTTTTGGTACATGCTATATGCATGACCATATTTGACTCTTTCTGACGGTCTGGCTATGGAACATTTAAATGTGGTTTGTGAGTAGAATACTACAACTTACTTAATGGCAGCACAGAGCTAGTGAGACCCAAGCCTATATTTGGGACTGAGAAAAAGGCTCTCAGAAGCAGGGACCATGCCTTCCTGATACTGTACTGGGTGGAACCAACAGGTAAGATGACATAATTAGTCCTATCTTTAGCATTTTATAATTGCTTCTGAACAGAAAACAGTTAAAGATATGCAATAAAGACAAATTCAGGCAGAAATAAACATCTCAACGTGTCACACTGTCATGAAGTGTTTAAAAAAATACACATAGGCTTGGAAGAGAGAAGAAAAGGAATTTACACGTTTGTATAAGAAACAAATGGTTTTGAAAAATAAAACAAAGTCTTTAAAGAAACAGAGTATACACAGTCACAGATTAAATGAATAAAGGAAAATAAGCCATGTAAAGATGGAAAATACACAGAGTATAAGTTGTATATGCTGAAAGGAACTGTTTGTTTGTCCCAGCCACCCACCAAAATAATCAACACAGAAACCATATTAATTAAAACACTGCTTGGCACATTAGCTCTAGATTTTCTTGTCTAACTCTTAAATTGTAACCCATTTCTACTAATCTGTGTATTGCCATGTGGCTGTGGCTTACCAGGTAAATCTGCAGTGTCTGTCTCTGGCAGGGCTACTTGGCTTCTCTCTTACTCTGCCCTCTTTCTCTCAGCATTTAGTTTAGATTTCCCCACCTACCTAGATAAGTTCTGCACAATCAACAGGCCAAGGCAGTTTTTTTTATTTATCAATAGCATTTACAGCATACAGAGAGGAATTTCACATCACCTCCCTTTTTTGTTTAAATAAAAAGGAAGGTTTTAACTTTAACATAGTATAATTACATATAACAAAACAGATATCAAGCAATAATTAAAGTTACAATATTTATATCTACTTAATCTTTTATTGTCTTTTATCACAACTAAAGAAATCTATAACTGTAAATTCTTCAACACCATCAAAGACTCCAGAAGGATATAAACTTAACTAAGTAAACAGGAAGTTTATTGTAAGCAACTTTCAGAACTTTAGGAATGACAAGACATCTCACTGCCCAGACAGTCACCCAAAGTTCTTTGTATTGTTGGGTCATCCATCTCCAGCCTACATGCCCATAGTATCCATCAGACTTTTTCATGAAGCAGGAATTTTTTTCTTCTGTGTCATATAGAATGTGTAGCAGACTCTTTCATGAAGCAGGAACACCAAAGGACATTCTCATCTTTAGACAATTTCAGGAGTCATTTCTCTCTGGGTCCTGCATGTCCAGTTTATCAAGCAGTCTAAGCAAGAGAAGTTTCTTGCCCAAATAGCTAACAGACTCCATGAGGAGCCTCTTTGGTGCCCATCTTACTCTTGACGTAGCTCAGTGCTGCCAAAAGTATATGTGTCTTATTGTCATGAAATATACAAAGTCCTTCAAATATTTTAAATGACATATTCTGTAGTCTTTGAAACATTTGAAGATTGCCTATCCATCTAATATACCTCTCTGTCCATCTAGAAAATCTAACTCACCTGTCTACAATCTTGACTATTACAGATGACTATTTGCCTATATTTATTAATTATACATTATATTTTTAAATGAGCTCCACAAATATAATGCCTGAATCATGAGCAGAAATAAATACAAAAAAGAATGACAAAATTCACCTTAAATTAGTATCAATAAACCAAGATCCATACCAATAAAAATCTCTATATCATATGTATATTACTGTGTTTTCTTTGAATTTTTTGTGAATGATCTAAATATAGAGAGATATTTCATAGTATGTGCTTCCAATCTAAACCATCATATATGTTTAAAGTTATCTTAACTTCAGAATTTGGATCTAAGGATATGTTGCTTTGGAAAGGAGATTCTACTTTTGTTTCCACAAAGGATGAGAACCTGTGGATTCCTTCCAGACTAACATGGTGCAATGGAAAAAGATGCCCTGAATGTTCTCAATAAAGTACTTTCAAAGTTACTTTACCCAAGAAGCAGCAGGAAACAGTTTGGAGAAAACTACAGCCAAATTCGTAAATATTGATTATAAATGTTTGTTTACATTTAATGCGGATATGCTGTAGAGATTTGAATTGGTATGGATTTTTATTTATTAATACAAATTTATAAATATTTTGATATATATGTACATTGTATCTTTATATTTCTGCTCTTGATTAAGGTATTATGTTAATACATCTAGTTTAAAATATAAGGTATCATTAAGAAACATAGGTTAATAGGGAGTCATATAATAGTCAACTTGGTATTCATGTTATTTAGGTTTTCTTGATATACAGAGATATTTCAGATGGATTGTTATTCTTCAAACCTCTCAAAGACTAACAGAATATGGCATTTAAAATGTTTTAAAAGCTTAAAATTTCTCATGACAATAAGACATATACACATCTTCTGATAGCATCAATTACTTCAAAAGAAGATAGGCATTGTGGATGCTCCTTATGGAGTTTGCTAGCCATTTGGTCAAGAAACTGCTCTTGCCTGGGCTGCTTGATGATATGCTCTATGAACTGGACATTCAGGACCCACAGAAAAATGACAGCTATAGCTGCCTAAAGAAGTTGAGACAGTTCTTCAGTGTTCCTGCTTCATGAATGAGTCTGCAAGACATCCTATAGGATACAGAAGAAAGTAGCTGACAAACTGCCAGTATAGGTGGAAGAGTATAAAATTTTGTGAAAAAGTCTGCCAAAAACTATGGGTCAGTAAGCTGAAATGTCTACCCACAATGTTGCAGAATGTCTTTGAGTGATTGTCAAGGCAGTGAGATGTCTCAAATATAGAGTTTTTGAAGTTGCTTACAATGTACTTTATTTTAATGTAGGTAATATTATATCCATCTGGAAACTTTGATGTAGTTGAAGAATAGACAGAAATGCGGAGGTGATGTGGGAGGTGATTTATGCTGTAAATATATTTTATTGTCATGTGTTAATAAGGAAGCTGCTTTTAACCAGTGAATTAGCAGATTAAAGTCAGGTTGAAAGTGATATATACAGAAAGGAGGTGGAGTCAGGAAGAAGCCGTGTAACTGCCATCAGAGACAGATGTCTTCAGTGGAGCCAACTAAAACTTTTTGTTAGTTGTCCAAGAACTCCTGGTGATGCACAGAATAGTGGAGATGGGTTAGTTTAGGATATGAAAACTAGCTAGCAATATTGTTAAGCTATTGGTCAAAGAGTATTGTAAATAATATAGTTTCACAAATATGGTTTTGCAAAGAAATGAAGTTCTTATTGGATTAAATGTATACTGTGGTAGAGCAAAAGCAATGTATTTAGAGCATCACCATAAAGTAGTCCCACATTACTTGGAATAGAGTGTAATAAAGAGTTCTTTAATTATGGGCAGACTCTCACAGCAATAGTCCTTTGCACAAGCAGGAAACAGGAACAGAATCCAGCAGAAGGATCATGTTTTTCCATCAGTTTTTATAGTACCCCAAGACCACATCCACTTGTCCCAGCATCTCAAAGCCATTGGCTTAAGGAGTTCCCTGAGGACTTCTCCCTTTTGTCTAAATAAGACCGTTTTAAACACAATGTAAAATTATATACAATAAGAACAGATACCAAGTATAAAATTTAGAGTTACACCCGGCATAAACAATGTCAAGCAAGAAATATATGCTAAATGTTAAAATAATTATCCTATCCTAAGAAGTCTTATATTAGAATTGGCTTGGCAAAGTTATGAGAGGAAAGTAACTATGACTATCTATTCTTCAACCCCATAAAAGACATGAAAAAGGATATAATATTAATTTAATAAATAGTAAGTGCAATCAAGCTACTTCCAAAATGTGCAATAAATGATAGAGACACATGGCTACCTGGGAAATCATCCAAAATCTCATTTGCAACTTTGAAGCAACCAGCTTTTGCTAAGGCCTAGAGTAACTGACACACTGTTTTTGAGAGGCAGGAATAATTTTAAAACCATCTTACTTTTCTTTCTTTGCAAGTTTTGGCAGTCTTTTTTCTTTTATCTTACTTGCCCAGTTCAGACATCGTGCAGTTTTTCGGTGATTGAGGCATGGGAAATTCTTTACCCAAAGGTCAGTTTTGCCAAGCTCCAAGTGGATTGAGTTATCCACATATTTAGGCTGAGCTAGGTAGCCTTCCAGTGAATGGGTCCCTAAAACCAAAAGAAGTAGTGTGAATAAATCCTTCTCCCACTGCCAGTAACCCACTCCCTGCCCCAGCCATACACCATCACCCACATTCTGAGTGTCTAGTTTAGTAATTTGCTGGTTCTTTCACTGTCAGGCCAGAGTTGTTAGGTTCCAATTAGCTCAAGTAAGCTGTTTCAGTGTGTATTCCCATTATAGCCTTGATCTCTTTGCATGGATTCTCACTCCTCCAAGTCTTCAACTGGCCTATGGGAGCTCAGCTCTGTGATTGGCTGTGGATCTCTGCATCTGCTTCCATCAGTTCCTTAATGTATATTCTGATTCCAAGGCAAGGTTTATTCAAGCACCCAATCCATTATTGCTTAGGATCTTCACTGTAGTCATCCTTGTGGATTCCTGGGAATTTCTCCTATTCCAGGTTATTGCAGGTTCCCTAGTGTCTCCCACACTCAAAATACCTTTTTCCTTGGTCTCCATCTCTGTCTACTCCCCATCTCAACAATCCTGTTCTTTCAGGATCTCCTACCACTCCTATTTCCACACCGCCTCCCTTTCTGCCATTCCCTCTCACTGTGGCCATACTTTCCCAATTTTCTTGGGAGATTTTGTCTATTTCTCCTTCATAGAGGGATTAATATTTGTTTCCCTTAGTTTTCTCCTTGTTCCTTAGCTTCTCTGAAGTCGTGTGATATAGCTTCACTATTTTTTAATTTATAGCTGGTATTCTCACCTATTATTGGGTACAAAATATCCTTGTTATTCTCGGTCTGGGTTACCTCACTCAGAGTGGTTATTTTCTCATTTCATCCATTTGCTTGCACATTTCAAGATATCATTNTACTGTGGTAGAGCAAAAGCAATGTATTTAGAGCATCACCATAAAGTAGTCCCACATTACTTGGAATAGAGTGTAATAAAGAGTTCTTTAATTATGGGCAGACTCTCACAGCAATAGTCCTTTGCACAAGCAGGAAACAGGAACAGAATCCAGCAGAAGGATCATGTTTTTCCATCAGTTTTTATAGTACCCCAAGACCACATCCACTTGTCCCAGCATCTCAAAGCCATTGGCTTAAGGAGTTCCCTGAGGACTTCTCCCTTTTGTCTAAATAAGACCGTTTTAAACACAATGTAAAATTATATACAATAAGAACAGATACCAAGTATAAAATTTAGAGTTACACCCGGCATAAACAATGTCAAGCAAGAAATATATGCTAAATGTTAAAATAATTATCCTATCCTAAGAAGTCTTATATTAGAATTGGCTTGGCAAAGTTATGAGAGGAAAGTAACTATGACTATCTATTCTTCAACCCCATAAAAGACATGAAAAAGGATATAATATTAATTTAATAAATAGTAAGTGCAATCAAGCTACTTCCAAAATGTGCAATAAATGATAGAGACACATGGCTACCTGGGAAATCATCCAAAATCTCATTTGCAACTTTGAAGCAACCAGCTTTTGCTAAGGCCTAGAGTAACTGACACACTGTTTTTGAGAGGCAGGAATAATTTTAAAACCATCTTACTTTTCTTTCTTTGCAAGTTTTGGCAGTCTTTTTTCTTTTATCTTACTTGCCCAGTTCAGACATCGTGCAGTTTTTCGGTGATTGAGGCATGGGAAATTCTTTACCCAAAGGTCAGTTTTGCCAAGCTCCAAGTGGATTGAGTTATCCACATATTTAGGCTGAGCTAGGTAGCCTTCCAGTGAATGGGTCCCTAAAACCAAAAGAAGTAGTGTGAATAAATCCTTCTCCCACTGCCAGTAACCCACTCCCTGCCCCAGCCATACACCATCACCCACATTCTGAGTGTCTAGTTTAGTAATTTGCTGGTTCTTTCACTGTCAGGCCAGAGTTGTTAGGTTCCAATTAGCTCAAGTAAGCTGTTTCAGTGTGTATTCCCATTATAGCCTTGATCTCTTTGCATGGATTCTCACTCCTCCAAGTCTTCAACTGGCCTATGGGAGCTCAGCTCTGTGATTGGCTGTGGATCTCTGCATCTGCTTCCATCAGTTCCTTAATGTATATTCTGATTCCAAGGCAAGGTTTATTCAAGCACCCAATCCATTATTGCTTAGGATCTTCACTGTAGTCATCCTTGTGGATTCCTGGGAATTTCTCCTATTCCAGGTTATTGCAGGTTCCCTAGTGTCTCCCACACTCAAAATACCTTTTTCCTTGGTCTCCATCTCTGTCTACTCCCCATCTCAACAATCCTGTTCTTTCAGGATCTCCTACCACTCCTATTTCCACACCGCCTCCCTTTCTGCCATTCCCTCTCACTGTGGCCATACTTTCCCAATTTTCTTGGGAGATTTTGTCTATTTCTCCTTCATAGAGGGATTAATATTTGTTTCCCTTAGTTTTCTCCTTGTTCCTTAGCTTCTCTGAAGTCGTGTGATATAGCTTCACTATTTTTTAATTTATAGCTGGTATTCTCACCTATTATTGGGTACAAAATATCCTTGTTATTCTCGGTCTGGGTTACCTCACTCAGAGTGGTTATTTTCTCATTTCATCCATTTGCTTGCACATTTCAAGATATCATTTTTTTTACTGTTGCATAGTACTCCATCACGTAGATGTTTCCAGGTTTGGAAGTTAAAAACAATGCTAATATGAACATAGTTGGACAAATTCCCTTGTTGCATGATTGAGCAAATTTTGTATGTAACTTTAACAGTGGTATTAATGGGTCATACAGTTGGTTGATATCTAATTTTCTGAGAAACTGCCATACTGAACACGAGTGTCATTTCAGTTATTTCGTGTCAGGAGTTTTCTCAATTCCACTCTTATTACACTTTATGCATGAGGACAATAAGGGAAGATACCAGACATTTTCCCATTTCTTAACATTATCATCTACTATTCAGGAAAGATAATTTAACCTTGGGGTTTACAGATAACCATATCATATTTGGTAATAGACTACAATGATCTTTTAGAGTGCTCTGTGGTTTATAGTCATTATCTTATTCTTTTGCTTTTATGGTCACATTGTAACCTGAGACAGTCCAGTAGCAATCACAGTCAGCAAAAAACCTATTTGGAAATTTGCAGAACTAGAAAACAATTTTAGAATACTCTTTTTCTAAAGCAGGCATACTAGAATAATACAATTCCAGGACATTAGAGAAGTGTGCTAACAGGAAGTTTTCTGAGTATTCATTGAGAGCAAGGCTAGAATGGTCCATTTCAATCCAACTGAAAATGTATCTCAAATCTGCTAGATTTAATAAATATCTGCATCAAACCAGTATTTGATTAATATGTAATTATATTTTCCCTAATGAATTTTCAAAAACTGGAAATAATTGCATAATTCTTTAGCACATTCACTGCTGAAAAATCACAGTATGCCTAATGTTAGAACAAATGAATCCAAACCCTTATTAGAATGCTATTGGTTGTATTGAACTAATTGAGAAGGAAATGTAGAATTATTTTCAGGGTAGCTTGACATGAAGTGCACTCATGTACCAACAGAT